>JAFMOD010000017.1:150729-162050 GCA_019802435.1 Corydoras maculifer
TGGGAGGAAACCGGAGAACCCGGAGGAAACCCACGCAGACACGGGAAGAACATGGAAACTCCACTCTGATGGGGATTCGAACCGGGAATCCCTAGTGCCGAGAGGCGAACGTGCTAACCACTAAGCCACCGTGCCGCCCTTCAGTAGAACATAATGTCAAAAAATAGCTTAGTGGTTAGCACGTTCTCCTCTCAGCACTAGGGATTCCCAGTTCGAATCCCCATCTGGGTGGAGTTTCCATGTTCTCCCTGTGTCCGTGTGGGTTTCCTCCGGGTTCTCCGGTTTCCTTCCACAGTCCAAAAACATGGCTCAAGGTCAATTGAGTTCTCCAAATTGCCCCATATAGAGTGTGTCTGTGTGAGTGAGTGTGTGCCCAGTGATGGATTGGCGCCCTGTCCTGGGTCTTTCTGCCCAGCGCCTGAAACGTCCTCCCTGGATGGGCATGGGGAACCCCCAGCGACCCTAATAGATGATAAAAGTGGAAGACAATGAATGAATGAGTTATATTGTACAAAAAATGTTGTCAGAGCTAAACATTATGTGTAAAAACATCAGATGACTGATTAATAACTATAACTGTCTGTAACACAGCATGGGCACTGGGCAGATACACCCAGGACAGGACACCAATTTATCACTGGACACACTTAAACACACACTATATGGGGCAATTTTAGCCATTCATTCATTATCCTCCACCCAATCTTCACCTATGGATGGTTCCCCATGCCCATCCAGTGGAGAACGTTTTGGGCACTGAGCAGATACACCCGGGCCCAATCAATCACTTATTAATTAAATGCTGTGTTTTATTATTAGCTCTAACTGCCGTCCTTGTCTGTTTCTTTTGAGGTGTGACCGGCTTCCTGGAGGTGTAGTCAGATCTTTATCCATGGCTCTGCCGACGAATACTGGATGGAACCTGAATATTAATTGGACTGGCGGTCCTACAGGACGCCCCCTAATGGACTCACATATAGTTTTCCAGTTGTTAGAGTTTTTCCATTTGTTAAATGTCTCTACATGGCTGTCCTACACTGTTGTTGCTGCCTAGCTGCTCAAGGAGGATGAGTCTCCCACTGAGTCTTGGTCCTCCCAAGGTTTCTTCCTTAAATAACAAGATAAAAGGGAGTTTTTTCTTGCCACTGTTGCTTCAGCTTGCTCTTTTTTGGGTTTAAAGGCTTTTCATTCTGTAAAGCTGCTTTGTGACAATGTGCTGTTGTACAAAGCGCTATAGAAATAAATGACTTGAACTTGAACTAGAACAGAGCATCAATTTTTATCACTGGGCACACTCACTAACACAGACACACACACAAACACACACTATATGGGTCAATTTCAGTCATTCATTCATTATCTTTGCGCTTAATCCTCTACTAGGGTCAAAAGGGGCTTCAGATGCCCATCCAGAGGAGAATGTTTTGGGCGCTAAGTAGATATATCAAGTACAGGATGCCAATCCATCACTGGGCACACTCACTCACACAGACACACATACATACACACTCTATATGGGGCAATTACAGTCATTCATGCATTATCTTCTGCTTTATTCTCTATTAGGGTCGCGGGGGGTTCAACATGCCCATCCAGGGGAGAACGTTTCAGGCGCTGAGCAGATACACCGAGGACAGAGCATCAATATCTATCGCTGGGCACACACACTAACACAGGCACACACACAAACACATACTATATGGGGCAATTTCAGTCATTCATTCATTATATTCTGCTTTATCCTCTATTAGGGTCGCGGGGGGTTCCCCATGCCCATCCAGGGGAGAACGTTTCAGGCGCTGGGCAGATACACCCAGGACAGGGTCCCAATCCATCACTGGGCACACTCACTCACACAGACACACATACAAACACACTCTATATGAGGCAATTTCAGTCATTCATACATTATCTTCTGCTTTATCCTCTATTAGGGTCGCGGGGAGTTTAACATGCCCATCCAGGGGAGAACGTTTCAGGCGCTGGGCAGATACACCCAGGACAGGGTCCAAATCCATCACTGGGCACACACTCACTCACACAAAAACACACAGACACACTATATGGGCCAATTCACAGCATTCACTTTACCTTAAATCCATGTTTTTGGACTGTGGGTTAGTTAGTGCCGAGCCCGGAAAAAATGAAAAGGAAACCATGCAGCTGATGCCGAGTCGGTAGTCATTCATTCATTCATTCATTCATTTATTCATTCATTATCTCCCGCTTATCCTCTATTAGGGTCGCGGTGGGGTTCCCCATGCCCATTCAGGGGAGAACGTGTCGGGCGCTGGGCAGATACACCCAGGACAGGGCGCCAATCCATCGCTGGGCACACACTCACTCACACAGACACACTCTATATGGGGCAATTTCGAGAATTCAATTAACTTGATCCATGTTTTTGGACTGTGGGAGGAAACCAGAGAACCCGGAGGAAACCCACGCAGACACGGGAAGACCATGGAAACTCCACCCAGATGGGGATTCGAACCGGGAATCCCTAGCGCTGAGAGGCGAACGTGCTAACCACTAAGCCACCGTGCCTCCCTCGAGTCGGTAGTCATGCACTTATTTGCAGCTGGATGGGTGGCAGAGCTGCAACTGTGGCTGAGTCCCTTGAGAAAATGCCGTCAATGTTCCTCAGGGACTCTGAGATTTTATGTGCTCAGTGTGGAGAAATCCCACAAATGAAGGGTGGTTGATATCCTAATAAACACTGGAATGGTGTAATCCCCAGGGGTAAGTGACGTAGTGAGTGGTGCCTGATTTTGGTCCACATTAGGATTATTGTGTACCCAAAATATTCAGGAATTTGTTTAACGCTCGTTGTTACTGTGTGTCCAAGTTTTTTGTTTATTGTGGGCCACGATCCAGGAAAATGTCTTCCAGAATACCGAAATGTGCAAAAAGAGTATTTGAAAAGAATCTCTGCTGCCTTTAAAATAGAAAGTAGGCTTTTAAGGGGAATGAATTTCACACGGTGCAAAAAACAGGTCAATTAAAGTGGGGATAGTAGTAAGTCCCTCGGATAAAGAAAGGTCAGTAACAAAATTTAGGGCTACATGAGACCAAGGGTGGGATAGGGCAGGTAAAGAGCCCAGCTTACCCATTGGTAAAGTCTTAGGGGTTTTTACAAACGGGGCAAACAGAACATGACAGTATAGACCTCTGTACATCCACATTAGCCCATACAGATAACATGGTTCCACATGGCCCATCCAGGGGAGAACGTTTCGGGCGCTGGGCAGATACACCCAGGACAGGATGTCAATCTATCACTGAACACACACTCACTCACACAAATACTCACTCACACTATATATGGGGCAATTTGGAGAATTTAATTGACCTTGATCCATGTTTTTAACCTGTGGGAGGAAACCAGAGAACCCAGAGGAAACCCACGCAGACAGTGGGAGAAAATGGAAACTCCACCCAGATTGGGATTTGACCCGGGAATCCCTAGCGCTGAGAGGAGAACGTGCTAACCACACTATTTTCGGCATGGTAGCTTGGTGGTTAGCATGTTTGTCGCTCATCCAGGTTCCATCCAGAATCCAGGTTCAAATCCCAATCTGCGTGGAGTTTCCATGTTCTTCTAATGTTGGAGAATGTGTTCAAAGTGAATTGAATGCTCTAAAATTGCCCCATATAGAGTGTGTCCCTGGATGGGCATGGGTAAACCCCCCACGACCCTAGTAGAGGATTATCCATCCATCCATCCATTCTCTTACGCTTTATCTACTAGGGTTGCTGGGGGGTTCCCCATGCCCATCCAGGGGAGAATGTTTTGTGCGCTGGGCAGATACACCCAGGACAGGACACCAATCTATCCCTGGACACACACTTACTCACAGAGACACACAAACACACTCTATATGGGGCAATTTGTAGAATTCAATTAACTTTGATTCATGTTTTTGGACTGTGGGAGGATACTGGAGAACCCAGAGGTAACCCACGCGGACACGGGAGGAACATGGAAACTCCACCCAAATTGGCATTCGAACTGGGAATCCCTAGCGCAGAGAGGAGAACACGCTAACCACATAGCCAAGGTTCAAATCCCAATCTGGGTGGAGTTTCCATGTTCTCTCCTCATGTTGGAGAATGGATTTAAGGTAAATGGAATGCTCTAAAATTGCCCCATATAGTGTTTGTCTGTGTAAGTGAGTGTGTGTCCAGTAATAGATTGGCGCTCTGTCCTGGGTGTATCTGCCCAGCGCCCGAAACGTTCTCCACTGGATGGGCATGGGGAACCCCCCCCCCACCCGACCCTAGTAGAGGATAAAGCGGAAGATAATTGGTGAATGAATAGAAGCTTGTGTTGGTCACATACAATGTTCATGGGATTTTAGCTCTTAATCTTGAAGGTTCAGGGTCCTCGTTGATCTTTTTATAGATTTTAATTGGATTATGGTAATTCCAGCAGCTTGGTCGTCCTTCTCAAACCAACTCAGAGTTTTATTGGCTGTGTGTTCGGGTGTCAGTGTTTTTCTGAAACATCCTCCCCGTAGCTGGCGGCTGATTCCTACAAACCCGACTCTACAGTTTTCCATTCATTCTTTTTCCAAATCATCCCACGTTCGCCCTTCAATGTTGATGTTGTGTTTTTGTGGTGATATGCTGTGTGTGTTGTGACTTCCAAAGACTTTCATTTTGGTCTCATCTGACCAGATGATGTTCGCCCAGTATTTCCAAGGCTTGTCCAAATGTTGTCCATCAAACTTGGAACAAGTGTCAACATGCTTTTTTTTAGCGGGTCTGTAACTTGAGTCCTTATCCGGATTTATGGCCTTATTTGTTTGGATTTGTTTTGTGTGTGTGATTACTTGGGTTGTTACTGACATCTGGTCAGAATGTCATGCCAATAATGACAGCAGAATATATATTTACTGAGAAATGGGCTTATTTTCCTTGATGTATATCATATCTAGATTGTTTATACAGGGCGGGACGGTGGCGTAGTGGTTAGCACATCTGCCTCTGATCACCAGGGATCCAGTGTGTGTGTGTGTGTGTGTGTGAGTGCCCAGCAATGGATCGGCATCCTGTCCTGGGTGTATCTAACCAGCACCGAAACATTCTCCTCTGTATGAACCCCTCCTGCCCCCTCACACATGACCATAGTAGAGGATTAAGTTCAAGATAATGAGATGAAATATTCATTCATTATTATCCTCTACTAGGGTCGCGGGGGGGGGGGGGGGGTTCCCCATGCCCATCCAGGGGAGAACGTCTCAGGCGCTGGGCAGATACACCCAGGACAGGGTGCCAATCTATCACTGGACACACACTCACTCACACAGACACACTCTATATGGGGCAATTTGGAGAATACAATTGACTTGATCCATGTTTTTGGACTGTGGGAGGAAACCGGAGAACCCGGAGGAAACCCACACGGACACGGGGAGAACATGGAAACTCCACCCAGATGGGGATTCGAACCGGGAATCCCTAGCGCTGAGAGGAGAACATGCTATTAGCGCTAAGAGGAGAACATGCTATTAACCTCTTTTTTCGACAGAGGGAGGTAACCAGAGATCCCATGTGGACATGTTGAGAACATGGAAACTCCACCCAGCTTAGGATTCAATCCCGAATCCCCAGCGCTGAGAGGAGAACATGTTAACCACTAAACCACCGTGCCGCCCCCACTTGTATTCAATTTCTAAAATAAAGTTTGAAAACTGTAATACTTTAATACGCTAAACACCTTTAATGAGGTAAATACACAAGCCTAACCCACTGACATTCCTTGTACCCTATATCTATTTTGAAATGTGTGGAAATCTGAGCAGCTGTTTCCACAGAAGTAACAAGTCACTCACGTTCTCCGGAGAGAACCTCTGTCACCACGTAAAGAAAGTGACACCAGAAAACAATTTGGTTACAAAAAAATCACGGGGTGGAGAAAAGATAGTAAGTATTCATTCATTCATTCATTCATTCATTCATTATCTTCCGCTTATCCTCTATTAGGGTCGCGGTGGGGTTCCCCATGCCCATCCAGGGGAGAGCATCTTGGGCGCTGGGCAGATAGACCCAGGACAGGGCGCCAATCCATTGCTGGGCACACACTCACTCACACAGACACACTCTAAATGGGGCAATTTTGAGAACTCAATTAACTTGATCCATGTTTTTGGACTGTGGGAGGAAACCGGAGAACCCGGAGGAAACCCACGCAGACACGGGGAGAACATGGAAACTCCACCCAGATGGGGATTCGAACCGGGAATCCCTAGTGCTTAGAGGCGAACGTGCTAACCACTAAGCCACCGTGCCGCCAGATAGTAAGTAGAGAGAGAAAATGAAGGCGGGAACGAGAGGAGGAGGGAGGGCAATCTAGCAAGAGGGAAAGAAAACCAGATTTCCAAACCCTCATGCACCCTCTGTTCCTCACTCAGTCACGCTGTGAAATAGCTCTGGTGCTCTTCCACAGGTGAGTTCTTACTGGTTCCACTCTCTCTCTCTCTCTCTTGTTCTCTCATCCTGTCAATCTTTCCCTCTTTCCACTTGCCACTCTTTGGCACTTGCCGTGACGCTGCAGGAACCCAAACAGCTGCAGCAACCTGTTGTAAACCCGACAGCATTAGATCTACCACCTTTATCACAGTGTTTTTAATCTCATTCCTGCCGTTTACCAAATTGGTTGATGTGGTTTTGGAGGAAGAGAATCCCATTTTAGAAGCTCCTGGTTGTTTTGCTCCGGCTCTAAATCTCACTCTGAAAGAGGTTTTTGTTTTTCTTGGAAGGAACAAGAAATATTTGGATTGCTAATTATAAGTCACCAGAAATTCACTCTTTGGTTTTTCATGGGTGTTTATTCTTTTTTTTTTGTATGTGTTTTACCTCTTGCCGCAGCTCTTAGCAGCTCCTTACTGGCATTTCATTTTATTCTCCGCAGAGATTTAAATAGACAAAAATACTTTCCACCAACTGCAGTTCTTTCCTTTTAAATATATATCATTTTGCAGTCTTGTGCGAAGGTTTGAATGCTTCTGCTTTTACAACAGAGCAACATAATTAAACCTCTTGTAAATTAAATTAATCCTAAAAAGTTTTGAATATTCAATGTTCTCTTGCATTTGTACAGGCAACTTTTGGGTTTTACTTCTTAAGCTATGTAAAGAGTTAATATTCCCATTAATTGTTATCTCTACATTATTCCTTGATTTAAATACCATCTGGGTATTCTCTTGAATTATTTTTCTTTTTATTTGCCATTACTTTTTCTTTTTTGCCATTACACTCGACTGACTGGGTATGGCTTCAAACCACAGATACTAAATTAAGACAAGATAAGCCTTCATTAGTCCCACCATGGGAAAGTCACGTCGGCAAATAAAAAGATACATCTCATATATATTTAAAAATAAATTCATATAAAAAAAAATTTATGTGGATGTTTTACCGCAGTTTCAGGGTGCAGATGCCACATTACTAACAAAATTATCACCTCTGGCATACCACAGACCCTCTATAAGGTCCTGTGATACCAAAACTTATCCCTACACTCTTGCCAGGGTGGCATATGGAGACAGTAGGCACGGTCTCTTTTATACAATTAGACCACGGGTATACAAACATATGCTTTGAACTATGTAACACTATGCAAAATAATAATTTTTTTTTTTTTTAAATAAAAAAAAAAGTATTGAGTCACAGGGAGGATTTAGACATGACCTTAAATTAAGAAATAATCTTAAAAAAAATTTTTTTTAAAAACCTGCAGAAATTTTCATCAGTAATGATCTTTTTTTTATATGAATTTATTTTTAAATATATATGAGATGTATCTTTTTATTTGCCGACGTGACTTTCCCATGGTGGGACTAATGAAGGCTTATCTTGTCTTAATTTAGTATCTGTGGTTTGAAGCCATACCCAGTCAGTTGAGTGTAATGGCAAAAAAGAAAAAGTAATGGCAAATAAAAAGAAAAATAATTCAAGAGAATACCCAGATGGTATTTAAATCAAGGAATAATGTAGAGATAACAATTAATGGGAATATTAACTCTTTACATAAGAAGTAAAACCCAAAAGTTGCCTGTACAAATGCAAGAGCACATTGAATATTCAAAACTTTTTAGGATCAAGATCATAACTGATGAATAAACTGGTTGTATATTGACGTTTCTTCATTTTTTCAAGCTGGGTGTAGGTTCTACATAAATAAGATTTGCATTGAGCCTATGAGAAACCTTAAATAAAAATAAATAAAGTATACTGGTGAACAGATTTAGGGTTGTTTTTTTTTTTTTTTTATCTTTTTTTTTTTTTTTATCCGACCAGGAAATTAAACTCCTACATTTTTTTTAGAAATCAAGAACAAAAATCTTATCTGACCAGAATACAACTCATTCACATAAAAAAGGACAATTGTCACTTTAACAACAAAACAGAGAGGGTTTTACTTTGTACGAGTTCGGAATTAAAGCAATCAGGGTTTTTTGCAATAAATAATTTTTTTTTAATAACATGTTATTTCATCCTTTAATCTTTACCTTATGTATTATAGTTTAGGGAGAGCACAGTTTAAAAATTGAATACAAGTGGGGGGCGGCACAATGGCTTAGTGGTCAGCATGCTCACCTCTCAGTGCTGGGGATCCAGGTTCGAAACCCGATCTGGGTGGAGTTTCCATGTTTTCACTGTGTCCGGGCTCCTCGTCAGGTTCTCTGGTTTCCTTACACAGACTGAAAACATGTATTCAAGGTGAATTGGCAGCAATAAATTGCATTTATCTGAATTGCCCCTATATAGTGTATTGTGTATCAGTGTGAGTGAGTGCCCAGATATGGATTGGATGTATTTGCCTGTACTGGATGTATCTGCCCAGCGTTTGAAACGTTCTCCACTGGATGGACATGGGAATCCCCCGGGGAACCCTTCCTTCCGACCCGTCCTTGGCCCCCTAAGCACCCAGCATAGGACGTAGTACAGTAGAAGATAATGAGATGAAAGGTGCTAGTTCAGTGTTACAGCTGTAGGTCACTCTGATATCATGTGCAGTAGAAATTTAATTCTGGATCCCACATTAAAAACTTAAAAAATAAATAATAATAATAATGTTATAATTTAAGGATCGACTTTATATGGTATAAACTTTATTTTAATTATAATAATGAATGTTAAGGGCGGCACAGTGGCTTAGTGATTAGCACGTTTGCCTCTTAGCGCTAGGGATTCCCGATTCGAATGCCAATCTGGGGGGAGTTTCCATGTTCTCACCATGTCCGCGTGGGTTTCCTCCGGGTTCTCCGGTTTTTTCCCACAGTCCAAAAACATGAACCAAGTCAATTGAATTCTCCAAATTGCCCCATATAGAGTGTGTTTGAGTGAGTGAGTCTGTGCCCAGTGATAGATTGGCGCCCTGTCCTGGGTGTAGCACCCAGCGCCCGAGACGTTCTCTACGGGATTGGCATGGGGAACCCCCCAGACCCTAATAGAGGATAAAGCAGAAGATAATGGATGGATGGATGTGTTTGGTGAACCCAAACTGCTGAATTTTGCTAAGTCAGCAAATTCATGACAACGCACAGTGAAATTTTGTCATCTTTTGCAAATTACACTATTAAAATAGCTAAATACTCGATAAATTAGTTTAAAACTGTCAAAGGACCTCTTACAGTGCTCTGAGGAACCTTTGAGTCAAGGGTCAATCTAGAGAAAGTTCTTCAGGGAGCTTGTTGTTTAATATTACATTACATTTAGTCATTAAGTATCCAAAGCAATTTACAACTGAGAACATCACAAGTCAGAAGTTATGCAGAAAACCAACTACACTGTTAATTCATCAAACCTGATTGTTATTTGATGCTGCGTCCCCCCCCCTTTTTTTTCTTACAACAGGTATTTGTTAAAAAGATGCATCTTCAGTAGTTTCATAAAACTGTTTAGTGATTCTGTTTAAACAGTGGAACTTCTTATTTGTGCAGCAAACAGTAAGTGATAAATAGGCCAGACCTTAAAATTATAATATGTTAAGCTTTTCAAGGATTCAAGGAGACTTTTTTGCCATTTACATAACATGTGGCACTTGGAATGAAAATAAAATTCTGTTTCACAAACCCAGTTTTGACCCTTAGCATTAGAGGTAGGATACAAATTTCAAATTTAAATATTAGATATAAAATAAAATAAAGCAGCATTTAAGTATAACATAAAAATTATATATATATATATATATATATATATATATATATATATATATATATATATATATATATATATATATATATATATAATATATAGAATAACAGTAAGACAGTAAGATGAGGTACATGAGGTAATCCGAACAAATAATTTCAACAAACCATTGATCAGAAAATGGGGCGGCACAGTGGCTTAGTGGTTAGCATGTTCTCCTCTCAGTTCTAGGGATTCCCGGTTCGAATCCCCATCTGGGTGGAGTTTCCATGTTCTCCCCGTGTCCGTGTGGGTTTCCTCCGGGTTCTCCGGTTACCTCCCACAGTCCAAAAACATTAATCAAGTCAATTGAGCTCTTCAAATTGCCCCATTTATAGTGTGTCTGTGTGATTGAGTGTGTGCCCAGAGATAGATTGGCTCCCTGTCCTGGGTGTATCTGCCGACGCCCGAAACTTTCTCCCATGGATGGGCATGGGGAACCCCCCCGCGACCCTAATATAGGATCAAGTGGAAGATGATGGATGTATAGAAATGAACAGGGGCACCGTGGCTTAGACGTTAGCACATTCACCTCTCAGCACTAGGGATTCCCGGTTCGAATCCCAATCTGGGTGGAGTTTCCATGTTCTCCCCGTGTCCGTGTGGGTTTCCTCCGGGTTCTCCAGTTTCCTCCCACAGTCCAAAAATTAAATTCTCCAAATTGCCCCATATAGAGTGTGTTTGTGTGAGTGAGTGTGTGCCCAGCGATGGATTGGCACCCTGTCCTGGGTGTGTCTGCCCAGCACCCGAAACTTTCTCCCATGGATGGGCATGGAGAACCCCCCCCACGACCCTAGTAGAGGATAAAGTGGAAAGATAATGGATGAATGATTAGAAAATAGCTTAGAATTGAAACAAATCCATCGCATATAGATGTCCTAAAATCTGGGTAAAAACTATAATAAGTAATCATTTATACCCATAAAAAACACTACGGATTGTTATGTACGCTTTTAAACCCTTTGTCTGGTTTAGATTTTAATCCCCTGTATTTTCCCCCCTTTGCTAATTAGCAGCATAATCACAGAACACCAGAAGCAACATGCCCACATTTTACTTCCTTGTACACTAAGTGCACTCTGAACTACAATGTTCCTCGACTAAAACTACAAAGTGCACTC
>JAFMOD010000017.1:168873-192931 GCA_019802435.1 Corydoras maculifer
TTCACCTGTCCTTTCAATTTAAGAGTTCATAGTACTCATAGTACTCTGTGCGAAACGCCGGAGACGTAGATGCCCTCAGAGGTTTGGGGCAGAGTATCAATGCATGGGATTGGCATGTTCTCCCCCCGATGCTATTGGGCTAGTGAGGCGGGCTGGTGGGGTTCCCTATGCCCATCCAGGGGAGAACGTTTCGGGCACTGTGCAGATACACCCAGGACAGGGGGGCAATCTTTCACTGGGAACACTCTCACACAAACACACACTTTATATGGGGCAAATTAAAGTATTCACTTCACCTTGAATCCATGTTTTTGATCCTCCACTAGGGTCACGGTGGGGGCGCTCCCTATGCCCATCCAGCGGAGAACGTTTCGGGCACTGGGTAGATACACCCAGGACAGGGCGCCAATCTATCACTGGGCACACATTCACTCACACAGGCACATACACACTCTATATGGGGCAATTTAGAGACTTCAATTGACTTGATCTATGTTTTTGGACTGTGGGAGGAAACGGGAGAACCCGGAGGAAACCCACGTGGACACAGGGAGAACATGGAAACTCCACCCAGATAGGGATTGGATACACTCTCACTCACACAGTCCAAAAACATGGAATCAAGGTGAATTGTCTTTAAATTGCCCCTATATTGTCAGTATGTGTGTCTAAGTGGTTAGCACGTTTGCCTCTCACTGCTAGGAATTCCTGGTTCTAAACCCAATCTGGGTGGAGATTCCATGTTCTCCCCGTGTCCGCGTGGGTTTCCTCCGGGTTCTCCGGTTTCCTCCCACAGTCCAAAAACATGGATCAAGGTCACAGTTCTCCAAATTGCCCCATATAGAGTGTGTATGTATGAGTGAGTGTGTCCAGCTATAGATTGGTGTCCTGTCTTGGGTGTATCTGCCCAGCGCCCGAGACGTTCTCCCCTGGATGGGCATGGGGAACCCCACCACGACCCTAGTAGAGGATAAAGCGGAAGATAATGGATGAATATACAATATACTGTATATAAACTATATATATATATGTGGTAAAAATATATAAAATGAAGTCTAAAATGATATAGATAAAAATATAGCATCATATACAATGTGAAATATAGCAGAAACTATGTATATAAGTGTAAAATGAGTGTAAATGAGGTTTATGATAGAGTATTTTGGTGGGGATGGTAAGGTGTCCAATTAGGAGTGTCCCTGAATGTGTGTTTCGTTGGATGGAGTTTGTAAGTCTCACAGCTTCTGCTATGAAGCTGTTCCTCAGTCTGTTTGTTCTACACTTAATGCTCCGCAGTCTCCTGCCTGAGGGGAGCCGAACTCTCTCCATTTTAAATCTGCAAATGCTTGTTCGTGGGTATCGAATCTGACATATCGATCTTCTAATCAGCTACATTTAATAGGGTTTAACCAAAGCTGCCAGTTTTTCTGCAGCCATGATGGTCATTTCGCTCCTACTTTACTTTTCCATTCATGGGAAACCCTGATCCACACCATCTGTCTGTCCCATATCCACAAATAGACAGAGCAGCCGTGGAAAAGGCAGCTTCTCTCTGTCTTTATACCTGACCACAGAGGCTTTTTATGGAAGCTCTACACTATACTCCAAACTCCCCAAATTACACTGAGTACGTGCTGAAAAATCACCACCAGCTAATGTACTTTTCCGTTTCACCGACTGCTGTTTTCTTCGGTTTAATGATTTTGCAGATCTTCATTCAGATCTGAACCCGTGCTTCTTTGTGTTGTATTGTTTCTTTAGTGGTCATACTGCATGAAGATTAGAAAGCATTCTTACTGGATCCTTTCATTAAGAAAAAGTGTTTACATTTTTTTTTTTATAGTATTTATAGAACACTGAGGTGAAGGTTTATAAAATAGTAATGACGAGCCACTTGTCCTATCTTTGCAAATGAAGGAAAGCCTCAGGACACCTACATATTATACTTGAAGGACCCATCCATCCATTATCTTCCGCTTTATCCTCTACTAGGGTCGCGATGGGGTTCCCCATGGCCATCCAGGGGAGAACGTTTCGGGCGCTGGGCAGATACAGCCAGGACAGGGTGACAATATATCACTGGGCACACACTCACTCACACACAAACACACTCTATATGGGGCAATTTGGACAATTCAATTGACCTTGATCCATGTTTTTGGACTGTGGAAGGAAACAGGAGAACCTGGAGGAAACCCACGCGGACACAGAGAGAAAATGGAAACTCCACCCAGATGGGGATTCGAACCTGGAATCCCTAGTGCTGAGAGGAGAACATGCTAACCACTAAGCCACCGTGCCATCCTACCTAAAAGACCTTTTATGATTTTCTATTCTAAGTTCTCTTTTTGGGGCGGCACGGTGGCTTAGTGGTTGGAGTCGCCTCTCAGTGCTAGGGATTCTCAGGTTACCTCCCTCAGTCCAAAAACATGGATCAAGTCAATTGAGTTCTCCAAATTGCCCCATATAGAGTGTGTCTGTGTGAGTGAGTGTGTGCCCAGCGATGGATTGGCGCCCTGTCCTGGGTGTATCTGCCCAGCGCCTGAAACTTTCTCCCCTGGATGGGCATGGGGAACCCCCCCCCACGACCCTAATATAGGATAAAGCGGAAGATAATGAATGAATGAATGAAAGTTCTCTTTTTAGAGGTCATGTCAAGGTCAAGTTCATCAAAACCAGGGGTTCTCATGTGGCCAATTTTGTCAATCTTGCTACCGGCACTTGTATTTTTTTATTATGTTTTCTCTTTGATGGGCTGCAGGCTCTGGAAACTTGTTTTGGTCCCATGATGTACCTGAAAGTAAAGCGTTAACTTCACTTCTTAATTGGGACAATGAGACGTGTCCACATCACACGATCACGTTGAATTAACCTCTAGCAACCAGCCAAAGCAACAGCGTAATATTTACAGAGAAAATCCATGAAAGCCAAATCCAATGATTTCCAAAGTTAACGAAAACAGATGTTCCACTGTATTTATATTTTACACGCTGTCTGCAACCCAATTTTGGAACCCACCATTTGAGAAATGCTGTTCTAAACCAGGGTGGCACGGTGGCTTAGTGGTTAGCACGTTCGCCTCTCAACACTCGAAATTCCTGGTTCGAATCCCAAACTGGGTGGAGTTTCCATTTTCTCCCCGTGTCCGCGTGGATTTCCTTCGGGTTCTCCGGTTTCCTCCCACAGTCCAAAAACATGGATCAAGTCAAATTGCCCCATATAGAATGTGTATTTGTGTGTGTGTCTGTGTGTTGATTTAAGACCTCACATGACACGGCTAACAGGTCAAATGAAAAATGATCTTTTGTGTAGGTGTCCCTATACTCAGTTTGTGTGTGTGTGTGTGTGTGTGTGTGTGTGTGTGTGTGTGTGTGTGAGTGTGTGAGTGTGTGTGTGTTGATTTAAGACCTCACATGACACGGCTAACAGGTCAAATGAAAAATGATCGGTGCTGATTGGGTCTCGGAATTTGTTTGTGTGAACGTCATGTGATAAATTTGGGAGGCTTGGTGAAATAGTGCCCTGTGATAAAGCCACATGAAGATAAATGAGGATTTGTGTTAACCTTTTGTGTAAACATTGTGTTAAGGAGAGTACCTGTACTGTGCGACGAGTTTGCTGTTTATAAATATCAAAGGCTGTAATCAGAAATGTCATGGAGTTCATTTCTTTTTTCCAATAGTCAACTTTCTGTGTCAGTGTTGTGTTCCTGTAAACCAAAGTTGATTATTTAGAAGGAGGGGGGTTTGTACATGATACATGTAACTGAGGTTATTTTCTTAAGTCATGAAGATCACAACAGCGTAGTACTTGTACTGTGTTCATCACCATGATTTTCTTCAGCTGCTAGAAATTATTGTTGACGTTGGGACATTGGCGTCCATCTTGGCTTAGCGTTCTTTTTTCTTTGCCTTTTGGCCAGACAAGGGCTTTGCATGTTGTGTCTTTGAATGTTTTCCTTCACCTTGCTGGCCTTCAAGTACTATTTGTGGGAATTGGGTCCTAATACTGCAGTGACATTGACATGTTAGAGTGGTGTGTTAATGTCCTATTGCTATCATTAAAGCAATGAGGTATGAGAGCGCGTGCATTATTGTGAATAAATCACGGGAACGAGGTGTTATTAGGCACGACGAGAAGCGCAATACAGTTTCTCGCAAATACTTCACAATAATACACAACCTCAAGTTCAACCTCCCTTATTGCTTTTAAAAAATGGTTACAAACACACAATTATTCATCCATCCATCCATTATCTTTCACTTTATCCTCTATTAGGGTCGCGGAGGGGGTTCCCCATGCCCATGCAGGTGAGAATGTCTCGGGTGCTGGGCAGATACACCCAGGTCAGGACGCCAGTTTATCACTGGACACACTCACTCACACACACACACACACACACACACACACACACACACACACACACACACTCTATATGGGGCAATTTGGAGAATTCAATTGACCTTGATCCATGTTTTTGGAGGAAACCCATACGGAAACGGGGAGAACATGGAAACTCCTCCCAGATTGGGATTCGAACCGAGAATCCCTAGCGCTGAGAGGCAAACGTGCTAACTACTAAGCTACCGTGCTGCCCCACTATTATTCATATGATTTATAAATGCGTTTATTGAAAGCAATAAACTGATCTAGTCTGGTTTTTACCCTGAACACTGAACACTGAGTAACAGGTGTCTGGTTTTTCTGATAATCAAATGCTGCCTTCTAGTGGCCAAATTACAATATGTAGTTTATATAAAAAAAAAAACATTGAGAAAGGAACGTATTGTATAGCATGCATTGACATAAATGTGAAGCCCTCAGAGGTGTTTTATTGTCAATAATGTCAAAGCTGGACAAACAACTCAGATTTAAAGACTATACAGTACAGAATTAGATATATGAGAGTGATCACCTATTATTAATTGTCTAAACTGGCAGTCACTCAATTCACTGGTGCTTTAATAGGTAACACTGTTAGTAGTTAGCATGTTCTCCTCTCAACGCTAGGGATTCCCGGTTCGAATTCCAATCTGGGTGGAGTTTCCATGTTCTCCCTGTGTCCTCGTGGGGGTCCTCCGGGTCCTCCAGTTTCCTCCCACAGTCCAAAAACATGGATCAAGGTCAATTGAATTCTCCAAATTGCCCCATGTAGAGTCTGTGTGTGTGTGTGAGTGAGTGTGTGTCCAGCTATAGATTTGTGCCCTGTCCTGGGTGTATCTGCCCAGCGCCCGAGACGTTCTCCCCTGGATGGGCATGGGGATAGTGCACAGACACACTCTATATGGGGCAATTTGGAAAATTCCATTGACTTGATCCATGTTTTTTGGACTGTGGGAGGAAACCGGAGAACCCGTAGGAAACCCACGCAGATGGGGATTCGAACCGCGAATCCCTAGTGCTGAGAGGCGAATGTGCTAACCAAGGTACCGTGCCGTCCTTACCCCTCCTCAACCCTAATAGAGGATAAAGTGGAAGATGATGGATGGATGGATAGATAGTCTTTTCTGTGTTATATATCTCTCACTTGGGAATCACCCCGTGACCCTAGTAGAGCATAAAGCAAAAGATAATAGATGGATGGTTCTATTTGGAAACCCAGATTAGGACACATTTTTTTGCTCAGTGGTTCTTTACATTCTGAAGGGTTCCTGTTCTTTACCACAAATCCCATGGGGTTCCATTTCAACTATTTTTTTTAAAAATGGTTCCTCCTCTGCTGGAAAAACCTACAAACAATCTATGTGGTTCTGTACAAAGAGGAAACTGATGCTTTCTAGCTTGACATACTTTTTCAGTTATATCGCTGTATGGCCAAATCTCTGATGTCTTTTAGGTGTGGTCAATTTTTGGAACTTTGTTTATTTGTTTATGTCTTTGGAAGTTCTTCCAGGAACTTCTGCACATCTGAAGGATGATGTTGGTACAGACTGTTTAACACAACTGGCCTGTATAATTACAGTGTGAGTGCGAACCAGGATCTTTTATAAATATAGAATGTTTTAATGAGATTTTAATACAGGTTTAACAGAGCAAAGTATATTTATATGTTACTCCCTAGTTTCGGAGTGGTTTCATTCCCTACTGCCTTATATATACTTTATATGTATATAGACAGGGGAGAATGAAAGACAGGATGGAATGAAACTATATATATATATATATATATATATATATATATATATATATATATATATATATATATATATATATATATATAAAAATATAGTTTCACTATATTTCATATAGTTTCGGCACGGTGGCTTAGTGGTTAGCACGTTTGCCTCTCAGCGCTAGGGATTCCCAGTTCGAATCCCCATCTGGGTGAAGTTTCCATGTTCTTCCCGTGTCCGCGTGGGTTTCCTCCGGGTTCTCCGGTTTCCTCCCACAGTCCAAAAACATGGACTGCTTTCTCCAAATTGCCCCATATGAAGTGTGTTTGAGTGGGTGAGTGTGTGCCCAGCGATGGAATGGCGCCCTGTCCTCGGTGTATTTGCCCAGTGCCCGGGACGTTCTCCCCTGGACGGGCTTGGGGAACCCCACCGCGACCCTAATAGAGGAAAAAGCGGCTGATAATGAATGAATGAAAGGGTCACGGGGGGGGGGGGGGTGTTCCCCATGCCCATCCAGGGGAGAATGTCTCGGGTGCTGGGCAGATAGACTCAGGACAGGGCGCCAATCTATTGCTGGGCACACACTCACACACACAGACACACTCTACATGGGGCAATTTGGAGAACTCAATTGACTTGATCCATGTTTTTGGACTGTGGGAGGAAACCGGAGAACACGGAGGAAACCCATGCGGACACGGGGAAAACATTGAAACTCCACCCAGATGGGGATTCGAATCGGTAATCCCTAGTGCTGAGAGGCGAACGTGCTAACCACTGTGCCCAGCGATAGATTGGTGTATCTGCTCAAGCGCCCGAAACTTTTTCCCCTGGATGGGCATGGGGAACCCCCCCACGACCATGATAGAGGATAAAGCGGAAGATAATGGATGGATGGATGGATATATATTACATCCAGTATGCTGGATAGATAAGGAAACATATGTTCTCCCATGATGGGACCCTCTTGTATTTTGTCCAAAAGTATGTGGAACATCTGACTCTCTTTTATCACCAGGACAGTAATTTTAGAGAAGACTGATTTTCTAAATGTTTCAGTAAACATTACTAAGAAGTGTTTAGGCTAATTTTACACCCTATGAATATATATATATATATATATATATATATATATATATATATATATATATATATATATATATATATATATATATATATATATATATATATATATATAGGTTTTTTTTTTGTTTTGTTTTGTTTTTTTTTAATAGAAGGAAAAATTTGCTAAAGACACATGTGGTTGTAGTTTCTAATTCATACAACTATTCTTCACACTGCTGCTCACAAGTTAATAATGAAGATGTTATTGGTAAACTAGCCATTGAGGTCAGTAAAACCATCGTATTCTATAAAAATCCATCCACACAAACACACTCTATATTTTTGTTTGTGAGTGAGTGACCAGCGATGGGTTGGCGCCCTGTCGTAGGTGTATCTGCCCGGTGCCTGCATGGGGGACCCCCCCTGCGATAATGGATGGATAATGGATGGATATACTGAGCTCTATTTTTATTATATTTTTTCTTTTATAAAGTACTTCTTTGAGTAGATACATTAGATGTATAGATCAATGGCTATTCGATCTATAACTTTTCCCAATTACTGTCACTTCTGCTGCTGAGAAATGTGCATTTCCCACATTGTGGGACAAATAAAGAATTATCTTATCTTATTTTATCTTATCTTATCTTGTACAGAGTATACTGCATGCTCATTTAGGCACACCTCTGTGTGCTAGTACAATAGTATGAGTAGCGCCATCTAAGGCATCGTTAAGCTTGTAGAAAATGTAAAGAAAATTTAAAAAATTATAAAATAAATAAAAAATAAAATAAAATAAAATAAAAGCCAAAGAAACTGCAATCGGCTCATCGCTTTACAAATGAATAAATCAGTGAGCTACATATGATTAAAAGACAGTGATTCAGACCTGAACCACGCAAACCCATTTCATTTAGATTAGTACCTTGATTAGTAGCTTGATCTCTGAGAGCTTTGTCCTTGATGCTCCCTGCTTCGTGTCACGTCTGTGTGCAGTGCTGAAGCCGGGTTTAGACCTGAACCTGCTGTAATTATAAGGTGGAGACATGCAGCAGCGTCTCCACTCAGCTTTAATAGCTGTGTTCCATTCAGCTGTGTCAGCAGCACCAAAATTCAGCATGTGGCCTTCAGCACATCATTCTGTTGAAAGTAAGAATTTTGATACTTAGGATATTGTTTTAAAGGCCGTTTATCCCTTTATTCTAAGGAAATCACAAAACAAGTCTTAATTGAGTGCAATACCATGCAACACTGGTGGTGCTGTGTTGGTGTTAGTGGTGCACTGATATGAGTGGATCAAAATGGAGTAGTTAAACACCTCACTCTTACTGATGGATAAAGTATAATCCATCAACCTATAATATCCAGCCACCAGCATCTTGTATTTAGTATCCTGCAGTCACTGATTACGGATTAAAGAAGGAATAACGCAAATATTTTATATCCACAAGGTGGAACATTAAGGTGGATGTGTCTAATAGAGGACGGCACGGTGGCTTGGTGGTTGGCATGTTTGCCTCTCCGCGCTAGGGATTCCCGGATCGGATCCCAATTTGGGTGGAGTTTCAATGTTCTTCCTGTGTCTGCATGGGTTTCTTCCCAGTTATCCTGTATCCTCCCATAGTCCAAAAAACATGGTGAATTGAATGTTCTAAATTGCCCCACATAGAGTGTGTGTGTGAGTGAGGGTGTGCCCAGTGATTGATTGACACCCTGTCCTTAGTGTATCTGCCCAGCGCCTTAAAAATTCTCCCCTGGATGGGCATGGGGACCCACCCGCAACCCTAATAGAGGGAAAAGCTGAAGATAATGGATGGATGGATAGTGTCAAACATTGTGCCATTACAGCTGTATGAAGCCAGTTCCTGTCGCCATACATTTTTTAAATGGTTGGAATGTTCTCCTTTCAGCGCCAGGGATCCAGGTTCAAATCCCAATCTGGGCGGAGTTTTCATGTTCTCCCTGTGTCCATATGGGTTTCCTCCAGGTTCTCCGGTTTCCTCCCACAGTCCAAAAACATATTAAATTAAATGTTCTAAATTGCCCCATATAGAATGTGTTTGTGTGAGTGAGTGTGCCTAGTGATAGATTGGTGCCCTGTCCTTGGTGTATCTGCCCAGCGCCTGAAAAATTCTCCCCTGGATGGGCATGGGGAACCTCCTTGCAACCCTAGAAGAGGAATAACAGAAATATAATGAATGTATAAATAAAGGAATGAATAAAAAAAATCATATATCTTACTTTTATACTTTTTTTTGTTCTATTTTTTCTCTGTGGCTTAGTGGTTAGCACGTCCGCCTCTCAGCGCTAGGGATTCCCGGTTCGAATCCATATCTGGGTGGAGTTTCCATGTTCTCCCCGTGTCTGCGTGGGTTTCCTCTGGGTTCTCCGGTTTCCTCCCACAGTCCAAAAACATGAATCAAGTTAATTGAATTCTCGAAATTGCCCCATATAGAGTGTGTCTGTGTGAGTGAGTGTGTGCCCAGCGATGGATTGGCGCCCTGTCCTGGGTCTGTCTGCTCGGCGCCCGGGATGTTCTCCCCTGGATGGGCGTGGAGAACGCCACCGCGACCCTAATAGAGAATAAGCGGGAGATAATGAATGAATGAATATTTTTTTCTCTAGTTCTATTTCTGTGCTACTGCTTTTTAATACCCCTCCCAAAGGGATCAATAAAGTCTTATCTTACCTCAGAAAGTAGTTCCGAACCATGTTCAGCCCCCCAAAATTTAGTCCCGTTTATTGCTGACATGTTTATTGTCATGTGACCACTTGGTTTTTTTGGGGCGACACATTTATTTCCACCCTTCAGCCATTGAAGATTTCTGTACTATCACTACGCACGCCCGTATACAAGGATTTGCTTTGTGACTGTCTTTGGAACACGGCATAGTCTCACATTGTCTAGCATTGCTCTTCTTAGTGGGTGATTGTGGGTCACTGAATAATTACTTTCTGTGAGTGCTCAAGTCCTGGGAGCATTTGTGTGTGTGTGTGTGTGTACTTGAGCAGGTTTATATCTCAGCTCTTTTTAAGATACGTTGTTTTCTCCAGTATCTCAGATGTGGGTCAAATGAGTTCAGAGTGTGTGTGTATATAATCCTCCGCCCATCGGTTCGCCGCGTGAACAAGGCGAGACGTCTTCCTTAAGCATTATTATATTTTGTTACGTTTTCATTTGCCTTGTTTTGGGCTGTTCAGAGTCGGTGAGTCATACCGTTGCTCAGCATGGCTTACGTAGCTCTCTAGTAGCGCTCCAGGTTCACTAAACAACAGATTACAGCTTCTAACCCAGTTGGAGACAAGTTCCACGATCACATGTTAACATTTTACTACTGTAGCCATCACTATTAATAATTTTATAAATAAGGTTTTAATTTCCAGACTGGGTTAACATTCTGTTTCCTCCGGGTTCTCCGGTTTCCTCCCACAGTCCAAAAAACATGGATCAAGGTCAATTAAGGTTTTAAAATTGCCCCATATAGAGTGTGTTTGTGTGAGTGAGTGTGTCCAGCGATAGATTGGCGCCCTGTCCTGGGTGTATCTGCCCCGCGCCCAAAATGTTCTCCCCTGGATGGGCATGGGGAACCCCACCGCCACCCTGGTAGAGGATAAAGCGGAAGATAATAGATGGGTTAACATTCCAGTTAAAGTTTGCATGTTCTCTTTATTTCCCCATGTGGTCCTGGGACTAGAGATGTGTCCATCTGTATGTCTGCTCTGCGATTACATATGTTACCTATGTCTCTACTTTATGCCCAATGAGCACTGAAGGAGGCTCCAGCACTTCATCACGTTCACCCTATAATTATGTCAAGCGGCTCAGAAAATGAATGATTATATGAATGATGTAATAGAGGTTTTAGAAAAAAAAATCTTCAAAGATAACCCTGGTCACCACACAGCAAGCTGTTCCTTTGAAACCTCAAAGTCCTTGAACAGGGTCCTTTCCGAGTTATGATTGCATGTCCTCCTCATGTCGGTGTGGGTTTTCCTCTCACGGTACAAAAATATGTAAGCAGCGTGTCTGTCCGGGTGAACAGGCAAACAGTCCGAGTGCTGGGATAGGCTCCGACAGATACCGTAACTCTCAGAATAGACTGTTTCAACTTATTTCTGAAGTTTCTTGGTCTTTTTTAACGTTTAAAATCTTGTTTTTATACAGTTTGCATCTGGTGATGTCAGCATGGTAACACTTTCATTACTGCACCCCGAGGAGCTCTTGCTTTCGCAATTACATACATACTCACACTTAAAGCTACACACCCAGCCTCTTTTCTCAGTCATGCCTGCTGTGAAGACCACATTAAAGCTATATTTAGTGCCACTTCTCCTCCTCCAGACACACTCACACACACACACACACACACACGCACACACATACACGCACACGCACAAATTTCCTCTGATTCAGTCAGTGGTTTAATGCATTCTGATAATGTGAACCTGATGAACCTTCCCATGACACACTGACTTCGCAAACTAACTCTATATATTCTTTAATTGTTCTTTTATCATTCATTCATTCATTATCTCCCGCTTATCCTCTATTAGGGTCGCGGTGGGGTTCCCCATGCCCATCCAGGGGAGAACGTCTCGGGCGCTGGGCAGATAGACCCAGGACAGGAGGGCAATCTATCGCTGGGCACACACTCACTCACACAAACACACTCTATATGGGGCAATTTCGAGAATTCAATTAACTTGATCCATGTTTTTGGACTGAGGCGGCACGGTGGCTTAGTGGTTAGCACATTCGCCTCTCAGCACTAGGGATTCCCGGTTCGAATCCCCATCTGGGTGGAGTTTCCATGTTCTCCCCGTGTCTGCGTGGGTTTCCTCCGGGTTCTCCGGTTTCCTCCCACAGTCCAAAAACATGGATCAAGTTAATTGAATTCTGAAAAATTGCCCCATATAGAGTGTGTGTGTGTGAGTGAGTGAGTGTGTGCCCAGCGATGGATTGGCGCCCTGTCCTGGGTCTATCTGCCCAGCGCCCGAGACGTTCTCCCCTGGATGGGCATGGGGAACCCCACCGCGACCCTAATAGAGGATAAGCGGGAGATAATGAATGAATGAATGTTTTTGGACTGTGGAAGGAAACCGGAGAACCCGGAGGAAACCCACGCAGACACGGGGAGAACATGGAAACTCCACCCAGATGGGGATTCGAACCGGGAATCCCTAGTGCTGAGAGACGAACGTGCTAACCACTAAGCCACCGTGCCGCCTGTTCTTTTATCACTTACCCCAAATAGACTTTTTTCATGTCTTGGTAAGACAGCATTTACTAGAAGCTGGCTGGAGGTGCACATGTGGCAAAAAAGTACTTGAGAATAAACCATGGCCTAAACCAGTGCAAGCCACCAGCACACCAATGCTGAGAGTGACTCTGATGGGCAGTGTGTGTGTGTGTGTGTGTGCGGACTGTGTGATATTTTTCTGCCAGTGTGCCAGTTATATTGCAGATACTTTCCTTACAAGTATTAAGACGGTACGGTGGCTTAGTAGTTGGCATGTTCTCCTCTCAGCGCTGGGAATTCCCGGTTGGAAACCCAATCTGGGTGGAGTTTCCATGTTCTCCACGCGTCCACGTGAGTTTCCTCCGGGTTATCCGGTTTCCTGCCACAGTCAAAAGACATGGATCAAGGTCAATTCTCCAAAGTGCCCTATATAAAGTGTGTTTGTGTGAGTGAGAGTGAGTGTGTCCAGTGATAGATTGGCGTCCTGTTCTGGGTGTATCTGCCCAGCACCCGAAACGTTCTCCCCTGGATGGGCATGGGGAACACCCCCCCCCCCCATTCCCCCCGCGACCCTAGTAGAGGATAAAGCAGAAGATAATGAATAAATAAATGAATGATTGAACTTAACACAAGTTTAGTCCGGGGTGGCACGGTGTTTTGAATCCCGATTTGGATAGAGTTTTCATGTGCCCCTATGTCTGAGTGGGTTTCCTCCGGGTTCTCCGGTTTTCTCCCACAGTCCAAAAACATGGATTCAAGGTAAATTTTCTCCATATAGTGTGTGTGTGTGTGTGTCTGAGAGTGTGTACCCTGTGATGGTGATGGATTGGAAGCCTGTTTTGGGTGTAACAACACATTCCATGGGGAGAGATATCTGAGAGTAAGCTGCAGGAAGCAACGGCACAGCAGTTCCATCAGCCAACATCCATCCATCCGTTATCTTTCGCTTTATCCTCTATTAGGGTCGCAGGGGGGTTCCCCAAGCCCATCCAGGGGAGAACGTTTTGGGCGCTGGGCAGATACATCCAGGACAGGGCGCCAATCCATCACTGGGCACACACTCACTCACACAGACAGATACACATACACACTCTATATGGGGCAATTTGGAGAACTCAATTGACTTGATCCATGTTTTTAGACTGTGGGAGGAAACCGGAGAACCCGGAGGAAACCCACGTGGACACGGGGAGAACATGGAAACTCCACCCAGATTGGGATTCGAATCGGGAATCCCTAGTGCTGAAAAAAGAACATGCCAACCACTAAGCCACCGTGCCACCCATTAGCCAACATATGCATTTTAAATATAATGCGGCATTTTATTCCCACTAAAAGCATCAGCCTGAACAGGTGATACAAAGCTGGATGGATCCATGCTTTCTATTCTATTACCTCAAATTTTCAGACCCATCACCTAAATGTGGGTGGAGTAGCTCACTGGTTAGGGCTATCAATCTGAAGGTTGGAGGTTCAAAACCCAGGGCCACTGAAGTTTACAATGTGGGTCCTTGAACAAGGCCCTTAACCCTCATTGCTCCAGGGATGTTGTGATTAACCCTGTGCTCACCTTGTAAGTCGCTTTGGATAAAAGCGTCTGCTAAATAACCAAATGTGATGTAAATGTGGAAGTCTGAGTCTCAGTGGTCTGTTTTTAGCTGATGGGAATGGTACTGTGTGTGGTGTCCTACTGTTATAGCCCATGTTCATTCATTCATTATCACCCGCTTTATCCTCTATTAGAGTCGCGGTGGGGTTCCCCATGCCCATCCAGGGGAGAACGTTTCGGGTGCTGGGCAGATACACCCAGGACAGGGCGCCAATCCATCGCTGGGCACACACTCATTCACTCAAACATGGGGCATATGTTTGAGTAGAGCAAGTTGGAGAACTCAATTGACTTGATCCATGTTTTTGGACTATGGGAGGAAACCGGAGAACCCGGAGGAAACCCACGCGGACACGGGGAGAACATGGAAACTCCACCTAGATTGGGATTCGAACCAGGAATCCCTAGTGCTGAGAGGCGAACGTGCCAACCACTATGCCCCCGTGCCGCCCCCTAGCCCATGTTTTATGTTTAGGTTTAATGTTTTCATTCACTGTAGCTCCTTTGCATGTCCTGGTTGTAAAGACTGGTTATTTAAATCAGTGTTACTTAAATCACTTAGGCAATTCGTCTCTGATGAACTTATGTAGTTTTCCAGTATTGGTTAAATACGGGTCACCTGATCATCACACAATCTGTACATTAGTGTCCCACACTGTTGATGCTGCCCGGCCGCTCAAGGAGGATGAGTCTTGGTCCTCAGAAGGTTTCTTCCTTAAAATAATAACATAACAGGGAGTTTTTTCTTGCCACTGTCGCTTCAGCTTAATCTTTAAAGGCTTATAACTCTGTAAAGCTGCTTTGTGACAATGTACTATTGTAAAAAGCGCAATAAAATAAATTAATTGAAATTGAATTCTTTAGGGGTTTAAAGGTCTAATGACGCTCCTGTCGTTAGACCTGGGCTTTCGGGGCTAAAGCCCCGGATGGTTTGTCAGTAGCCCTGGATCAAATGAGAGCAGCTTCTCTGGCCGCCTCTCCTCAAGGAACGGGACTGTACGATGGAGTCAGTTGTTTGTGAACTCAGTTGTTTGTGTTTCTGTGTGTTTGAGGGAGACGGATTTTTGGAAGTAAAGTTACCGTATAACTGTATGTTGGCTGTAAAGAGCAGCTTCTCAGTTTTCAGAAACCGTCAGAATTGTTTTCTGAAGGCGCAAACTGTCGTAAAGTTACGGTATTTCAAACAAAACCTTAAAACTGTCTCATCTGCGACAGACTCGTAAAACGGATTCATGCTTTTCTGCCGAAACTCAGGTTTGTTTATTCAAAAACTTTCAGCCAGAACCTTCATTTATTACAACTGAATGTTCTATCCACCTCTGACAGACATATTTCATTTGTAATTTAATTTTATCCAATATAACTAATGTAGGCGGCACGGTGGCTTAGTGGTTAGCACGTTCGCCTCTCAGCGCTAGGGATTCCCGGTTCGAATCCCCATCTGGGTGGAGTTTCCATGTTCTCCCCGTGTCTGCGTGGGTTTCCTCCGGGTTCTCCGGTTTCCTCCCACAGTCCAAAAACATGGATCAAGTTAATTGAATTCTCCAAATTGCCCCGTTTAGTGTGTGTCTGTGTGAGTGAGTGTGTGCCCAGCGACGGATTGGCGCCCTGTCCTGGGTCTATTTGCCCAGCGCCCGAGATGTTCTCCCCTGGATGGGCATGGGGAACCCCACCGCGACCCTAATAGAGGATAAGCGGAAGATAATGAATGAATGAATAACTAATGTAGGCGGCACGGTGGCTTAGTGGTTAGCACGTTCGCCTCTCAGCGCTAGAGATTCCCGGTTCGAATCCCCATCGGGGAGTTTCCATGTTCTCCCCGTGTCTGCGTGGGTTTCCTCTGGGTTCTCCGGTTTCCTCCCACAGTCCAAAAACATGGATCAAGTCAATTGAATTCTCAAAATTGCCCCATATAGAGTGTGTCTGTGTGAGTGTGTGTGTGCCCAGCGATGGATTGGCGCCCTGTCCTTGGTCTATCTGCCCAGCGCCCGAGACGCTCTCCCCTGGATGGGCATGGGGAACCCCACCGCGACCCTAATAGACGATAAAGCGGGAGATAATGAATGAATGAATGAATGAACTAATGTAGGTGGCACAGTGGCTTAGTGGTTAGCACGTTCGCCTCTCAGCACTAGGGATTCCCGTTTCCCCCCCCCCCCCCCCCCCCCCCCCCCCCCCCCCCCCCCCCCCCCCCCCCCCCCCCCCCCCCCCCCCCCCCCCCCCCCCCCCCCCCCCCCCCCCCCCCCCACATGGATCAAGTCAATTGAATTCTCCAAATTGCCCCACATAGAGTGTGTCTGTGTGAGTGAGTATGTGCCCAGCGATGGATTGGCGCCCCGTCCTGGGTTTATCTGCCCAGCGCACGAAACGTTCTCCCCTGGATGGGCATGGGGAACCCCCCCGTGACCCTAATAGACGATAAAGCGGGAGATAATAAATGAATGAATGAATGAATGAATAACTAATGAACGATCAAACAAAATTAATGTAACAACAGTTTGAAAAATAGATAGATTCACTTATAAAAGGGCACTTTTTAAAGAGGACAGAGGGGGTACTAAGGGCTAAAACCCCTGATGTTTCTAAACCTTAAAAACGCTCCTGCTTATAACACTGTAAAGCTGCTTTGTGACAATGTGCTGTTCTAAAAATAACGCTCTATAAATAAATTTCTTGTACTTGATATTGCACCAACAAAGCATTTTAATCATTTAAGGGAATATTTTCTATTTTTCAGTCTATTCTTTATAAACACTAATCCCAGTAGAACAGCCATTTCAGGGCTCTGGTATTCCTTTCCATCTTATCCCCTATTAGGCAAATTGTTGAGTTGTTTTAAAACCACTTGTTGTTACCGGCTTTAAAGGGCGCACACGTTGATTAGGTGGAGCAGTGTCAGGTGGAGATTGTGTATATCCATGGCTCTGCTGAAGCACTGTGGCTACGACAATTACTGGATGGAACCTGGATTTTAATTGGACTGGCGGTCCTGCAGGATGCCCTCAATGGACTTGTATAGTTTTTCAATTGTAAAATACAGGTCACCTGATCATCACACAATCTGTTCATGGCTGTCCTACACTGTTGATGCTGCCCCCTCACTGAGTCTTGGTCCTCACAAGGTTTCTTCCCTAAAATAACAACGTAACAGGGATTTATTTCTTGCCACTGTCACTTTGGCTTGCTTTTTAGTGGTGTAAAGGCTTATGACACTGTAAAGCTACTTTGTGACAATGTACTATTGCAAAAAAAAGCTCTATAAATAAATTCATTGCAACTTGATTGTTGCGTCAACAAAGCTTTTTACTTATTTCAGTGAATATTTTCTATTTTCAGTCTATTTTCGATGTATAAACACTAATCCTAGTATAACAGCCATTTCGAGGGTTCCAGTATTCCTTCCCACCTTATCCCCTATTAGGCAAATTGTTAAATTGTTTTCAAACAAACTAACATAAGCAGGTAACTTCAGCACAAGTCACTGACTCTGGCCTATAGAACCATTTCTGGATCTTCCCCCTTCTACCTTCACTCTATCTTTTCAAAATACACTCCGACTCATTCACTTCACTCCAGTGATGATTGCCGCCTGGCGATTCCACCTCACCGAGGAGCTAATTCTCACTCCGTAGTGTTCATCACTGCAAAATGGTGGAACGATTTTCCCAACTCTGTCCGTAAGGCAGAATCACTAAGCAGTTTTAACTAATACCTGTTGTAATAAAAAAAAGGGGGGGGGGGGCGCAGCATCAAATAACAATCAGATTTAATGAATTTACAGTATAGTTGGTTTTCTGCATCATTTCTGACTTGTGATGTTCTCTTTTGTAAGTCGCTTTGGATAAAAGCATCTGCTAAATGACTAAATGTAAATGTAACTTTAGTATTATGTACTTTATTGGACTAGTGTAAACCAGATGATCGTAACTACATTTGTAGAATGTATTTTATGTGGATACAGCACAGATTTTACGACGGAGGCTTTTACAGAGAGGACTGGAAGGACAGAAATGGGTGAGGGTAAGATGAGTAAGTGAGGGAAGATGACGGCCGGGTTTCTGGCTCGACTTGGGGAACACTGGGATCTCTGTACGTCTGTTTGATGATCCTCAAAACCTCGAAACCTCCTCAGCTTGTTTTGTCTGTCATACACACAGCTTCTATTTATTTGCCCGACCCTGCGGGGTACGGCAGCTCTGCACTGATGTGTGTACATGTGGAGATTTTTGTATGTGAGGTCGGACGTCCTCCCTTCCAGCTAACCTAAATACACACAAATACACCATGTTTACCAGCACGTCTAGGCTTTAAAGCATACTTGGGGAGTTTAAATTTGGCATGGGGTATGTGTTTATTTCTGAAATCTCTTCTCTTACAGGAAACAGTGGGATTCCAAAATGACAGATTCAGCCACCAGGTAATTCCAGATATGATGGGCATAGCTACACTTCTTATTGATTGGTTCATTCTGTGTATTAAAGAATGACTGATGTATTTTTTTGGACAGGTCTATGGTCAGAAAGAAGGGTTACTGGGTGGAGAAGGTGAAGTGCTCAGGATCAGAGACGTCATTGTCGGAGTGCCAGACTCAGCTGTCTTTTGCGCGTAATGACGTCCCATGTAACGGTGGGATACACGCCGTGGTGCGCTGCGTCCCTGGACCACAGTTCTCACGACTCAGTGTCTCCGGACAGCCTCAAACCCCGGTCCCTGCTCAGGTGGGTTACTGCCCAAAAATCAGCATATAAGGTCTACAAAGTCATCAGAATTTTCCAAAAACAGTCACATGTTGGGCTATTTATACTTGATAAGTTGAATTGTCCAACTCAGTCCTACACTCACTGTGTGCTTTTTCAGTTCCTCTGATTATATGGACATCATATGGATCATCAATGGACATTGTAGTTCTAGGTACATTCTGTAGTCCATCTCTTTCTCTACATAATTTTGGAACTTCATTTAAGTATGTTCTCTGATCAAGACCCCCACTGGGAGGTATTAGTGTGATGGATGATTCTCTGTAGTGCAGTGATACTGACATGGTGGTGCAGGTGTGTTAGTGTGTGTTGTGCTGGTACGAGTGGATCAGACACGGCAGTGCTGCTGGACGGAGAACAGTACACCAATCAGAACATACAGGGGTCTGATCCACTTGTGCCATCATCCACCACCCAATAGTCCTGATCATTAAAGAACAGAGAATGGGGACTAACAGATTATGTAGAGAAGCAGGGCCTGAAACTAGAGTTTTAAACAAATATAGAACGTAGCTACATAAAACCACTATAGAGAAATAAGACAAAAATATGGTCATGTGCCGAGTACTGAAGTCCATTACTTAAGTAAAAGTACAAGTAAGATCAAAATTTACTCAGGGAGACATATAAAAGTACATGGACCTACGTGTACGTCACTTGTAATTAAATTTTAATAGGGTTTTAATCTGTTTATTGATATTGAAGGTACACCAGCATGATCACATTAAATTATTAATATTGCTTATTTTGAAATAATCATATCCAAACCCATGTAAATATCATGTATATGTATGTATATATGCAAATACCTGTATGTTAATAGGCTCTGATGTGTTAATTGAATGTTCCAATGTGAAAAAAAATGAACCAAAGCAGCATTTATCAATGTACTGATTAAGAATATCCATCCATTATCTTCAGCTTAATCCTCAACTAGGGTTGCGGAGGGGTTCCCCATGCCCATCCAAGGGAGAAGGTCTTGGGCACTGGGTAGATACACCGAGGACAGGACGCCAATCTATCACTGAGCACATACTTACTCTTAGAGACACACAAACACACTCTATATGGGGCAATTTGGTGAATTCAATTGACCTTGACCCGTGTTTTTGGACTGTGGAAGGAAAATGGATCTCAAACTCCACCCAGATTGGGATTCGAACCGGGAATCCCTAACGCTGAGAGGTGAACGTGCTAACCACTAAGCCACCATGCCGCCCCACACTCTCTATATTCTATGCAGTTTAGAGCATAGAATTTACCTCAAATCAATGTTTTTGGACTGTGGTGGAAACCAGAGAACCCGGAGGAAACCCACACGGACATGGGGAGAACATGGAAACTCCACCCAGATTGGGATTCGAACCTGGATCCCCAGTGCTGAGAAGCAACTGTGCTAAATTCTGATTATGAATATTGATATGATACATGGCGCCATAGATTGGCCATGTTCTGGGTGTGTCTGCCCAGCACCTTAAATGTTCCCCCTAGATGGGCATGAGGAACCCCCATGCGACCCTAGTAGAGGACAAAGCAGAAGATAATGGATGGATGAATGTAGATAATGAGAATATCAGGATATCCGAAAGATTTTTTTTACCTTGGTGCCTTGCATGATGGTTCCTTATTTTTTTGTTTGAGCAGGTTGTTCGTCTGAAGGCAGGTCCTCGAATTGGAGAGGGCCGTGTGGAGGTGCTGATTGATGGGAAGTGGGGAACAGTGTGTGATCATCTGTGGGATATCAAAGCAGCCAGCGTGGTGTGCAGGGAGCTGGGCTTCGGCTCTGCTAAAGAGGCTCTTACAGATGCAATGATGGGCCAAGGTATGAAGCCTTTTCGGGATTACTGCAGTTCTGCATGTCTGTATGATGGATTAGATTGTTCAGAAGACAAAGCAATACTGATTGGATTTAATATAAAAGCTGTTAGAATAGATTAATGGAACAGTGTCAGAAAGCAAAAAAACATTGCTCCGTTTCCTTTTTTTTTAATCTATTTTTTTAAATATTTATTTATATAGTTTAGTAAAGTGGAATTTGTTTGTGGGAGTTTGCCCACCGATAGATTGCCCCCCCCCCCCCGTTTGCTTAAAAGTTTGTAAACCATTTACAATAAAGCAATAAGGTACAAGAGGGTGTGGCATTATTGTGAATAAATCATGGGAAAGAGGTATTGTTAAGCATGACTTGTAGCCGAGGCGGCATGGTAGCTTAGTGGTTGGCATGTTCTGCTCTCAGCGCTAGGGATTCCCAGTTTGAATCTCAATCTGGGTGGAGTTTTCATGTTCTCCCCATGTCCGCATGGGTTTCCTCCGGGTTCTCCGGTTTCCTCCCACAGTCCAAAAACATGGATCAAGGTCACTTGAATTCTCCAAATTGCCCCATATAGAGTGTGTTGGTGTGAGTGAGTGTGTGCCCAGTGATAAATTGGCGTCCTGTCCTGGGTGTATCTGCCCAGCGCTCGAAACGTTCTCCCCTGGGTGGGCATGGGGAACCTCCCCGTGACCCTAGTAGAGAATAAATTATATATATAAGGATAATGAATAGATGAATGAACTTGTAGCAGAGTACAGTTACACCTCTTTCCCGTGATTTATTTACAATAATACACAACCTCAAGTGCCTTATTGCTTTTATAAAATGTTTACTCTTAACACCCTATAATAAAAAAAAATCTAAAATTGTTTATTAAAAGCGGCACGGTGGCTTAGTGGTTAGCACATTCGCCTCTCAGCACTAGGGATTCCCGGTTCGAATCCCCATCTGGGTGGAGTTTCCGTGTTCTCCCTGTGTCTGCGTGGGTTTCCTCCGGGTTCTCCCGTTTCCCCCCACAGTCCAAAAACATGGATCAAGTGAATTGAATTCTCCAAATTGCCCCATATGGAGTGTGTGTGAGTGAGTGTGTGCCCAGCGATGGATTGGCGCCCTGTCCTGGGTCTATCTGTCCAGCGCCCGAAGCGTTTTCCCCTGGATGGGCATGGGGAACCCCACCGCGACCCTAATAGAGGATAAGCGGGAGATAATGAATGAATGAATGTTTATTAAAAGCATAAACATTAATAAATCCGGTCCGGTTTTTACCGTGAACACTGACCCTGACTGAACTGAGTTTCTCAAACAACCAAATACATCTAGAGGCCTAATTACAAAACGCAGTTTATAAAAAACATCAGGAAAATAGTGTGTTGTACATCATGCATTGATGTGACCGTAATGTCATGGCTAGACAAAGGGCTCAGCTAATCAGAATTAAGGACCAGAACTACCCTTTTGATAATACCCTATATATATTTGTATAAATGTGAGCAAAACTTTACCTTAAACCGTTACATGAGAATCGTAATTTTTACCCCTGGCACATCTTGATGACATCATGATCCATCTGCTGCGGGATTTCAGCTCTGTGTAGTGCGCCCCATGTTTCTATTTTAAGGCATTCTGGCTTTCAGGGTGTAATTTGATTAAGGAGGCAGACTGCCCTCATGCTTCCCGTCCTTCCACATCACTGCTGCTTGACACCACCCCGCCATCTTGATCTGTTTTTCTTTGGAGTGAGTCAGGATGTGCTGGTGCCAACCTGTTAATCACTATTCCTAGCTGTTCAAGATTCAAGAAAACTTTATGATCATTTATATCACGTGGGGGCGGCACGCTGGCTTAGTGGGTAGCACGTCTGCCTCTCAGCGCTGGGTGGAGTTTCCATGTTCTCCCCGTGTCCGCATGGGTTTCCTCCAGGTTCTCCATTTTCCTCCCACAGTCCAAAAACATGGATCAAGTCAATTGAGTTCTCCAAATTGCCCCATATAGAGTTTGTTTGTGTTTGTGTGAGTGAGTGTGTGCCCAGCGATAGATTGGCGCCCTGTCCTGGGTGTCTGCCCAGCGCCCGAAACGTTCTCCCCTGGATGGGCATGGGGAACCCCCCTGCGACCCTAATATAGGAAAAAGCGGAAGATAATGGATGGATATATCACGTGGTACATGAGACAAAACCGAAATTATGGGTCACGGACCCCGATTACCCTGTTCTTTAAAAGTTAGAACTTAAATAAAAATTTTTATTAAAAAAGAGAGCTTGTGTGAGTCTGAAGAATGCATTTGCATATTAAAAACAACAATACACAGCAGTGTATTCACCTAAACAGCTCCGGCTTTGAACGGAGTGGAGCACCTTCAGTAGTCTGAGCACTCTGAAGAACCCCTCAAGCTAGCATGGTCACCACACATCATCCACTTAAAATGGTCCATGGCCAGATTGGCAAGTTGCCTTGTATTGTGGTTGGAAAGGACTGCAGCACATCGATGCCTACCTGCACCGGACTGTACAAGCTGGATAACTGCCCTGGCCTCTTATTTGCCCCATATGTTACACAGCACTCCATTAACAGAGCCAATGCCTGCATGCAGCCCAGCCAATAGTTCTGATGAAACCAACTTCTCTGATGCCAGCCTATCAATGTACAACACAGATTTACTTGGAGTTTGGAACCAGCTGTGCATGCCTCCATGCCTCTATGACAATTCCAACACTAGCCACCGAATCAAACATGGTGCTCTAGTAGGGTGACCAGATTCCAATTCACCAGATGTGGGACAAAGACTATGTTTGTGTGGGACAATGCACTGTCATATATATATATATATATATATATATATATATATATATATATATATATATATATATATATATCATTCATTCATTCATTCATTATCTCCCGGTTATCCTCTATTAGGGTCGCGGTGGGGTTCCCCATGCCCATCCAGGGGAGAACGTCTCGGGCGCTGGGCAGATAGACCCAGGGCAGGGCGCCAATCCATCGCTGGGCACACACTCACTCACACAGACACACTCTATATGGGGCAATTTTGAGAATTCAATTAACTTGATCCATGTTTTTGGACTGTGGGAGAAAACCGGAGAACCCGGAGGAAACCCACGCAGACACGGGGAGAACATGGAAACTCCACCCAGATGGGGATTCGAACCGGGAATCCCTAGCGCTGAGAGGCGAATGTGCTAACCACTAAGCCACCGTGCCGCCATATATACAGTGGGTTGCAAAAGTATTCATACCCCTTGAACTTTGCCATATTTTGTCACATTACAACCACAAACATAAATATATTTCACTGGAATTTAATGTGAAAGACCAACACAAAGTGGTATACAATTGTGAAGTGGAATGAAAGTTATACATGAATCAACAATTTTTTTACAAATAAAAAACTGAAAAGTGCGATGTGCAAAATTATTCAGCCCCCTTTTCCCTGAGTGCAAC
>JAFMOD010000017.1:193072-220681 GCA_019802435.1 Corydoras maculifer
TTGCACATCGCACTTTTCAGTTTTTTATTTGTAAAAAAATTGTTGATTCATGTATAACTTTCATTCCACTTCACAATTGTATACCACTTTGTGTTGGTCTTTCACATTAAATTCCAGTGAAATATATTTATGTTTGTGGTTGTAATGTGACAAAATATGGAAAAGTTCAAGGGGTATGAATACTTTTGCAACCCACTGTATATATATAAATATATATATTCGCCTCTCAGCTCTAGGGATTCCCGGTTCGAATCCCCATCTGGGTGGAGTTCTCCGGTTTCCTCCCAATGTCCAAAAACATGGATCTAGTCAATTGAATTCTCAAAATTGCCCCATATAGAGTGTGTCTGTCTGTGTGAGTGTGTGCCCAGCGATGGATTGGCGCCCTGTCCTGGGTCTATCTGCCCAGCGCCCGAGATGTTCTCTCCTGGATGGGCATGGGGAACCCCACCGCGACCCCAATGGAGGATAAAGCGGGAGATAATGAATGAATAAATGAATTTCTATAGTGCCATTCAAGAGCGCAAGGACGCTTTACAATCACATACAATATCACTACTGTGATATTGGAAAATGTAATCCAATGCTATAATCCTTCACAATACTTCATAGTGGGCACTACTCAGCCAAGTAGGCTGCAGTCTTTTTATCATACATTGGTTTAAGATGTAACAATATTATAACATTGGCAAAACATAACAGGAATACATTTTCTTTAAGATATGACATCTATAGAATATGTGCTTTAGTGATTATTGTATAAGTGTGAGTGTGGCGGGGGAAGTGTCTGTGTGGATGGGTGGATAACAATACCCACTGTTGAGCCATTTAGTGTAAATATAGTAAGTGCAGTGTGTGTACCACCTTAGAGGTTATTCTAAAATAAAATCAGCTAAATATTTTCTTTTAGGGGTTTTGCCTGAGGTTGGCCTTTGATGTCTTTTTAGCCAAACCAAAGAACTAGTATTAGCGTGTAACCAATGTCAAGTCCATTAAACTGTTTCAAAGAGCTGCATGTGTGTGTGTATGTGTGTGTGTGTGTGGGTGTGTGTGGGTGTTGAACTCACCAATGTAAATATTGTCTTTGGTTGTATTCTTGCAGGAACTGGTCCCATCCACATTAACTCAGTGCAGTGTACAGGCCGAGAGAGCTCTATACTGCAGTGTCAATACCGCCCGACACCGCTTTACACCTGCAAACACACGCAGGATGTTTCGGTTCGATGCAATGTTCCGAAAACTGGCCTTGGAGCTACGGTGAGACACACACACACACAACCACACACACAACCACACACAAACATCCATCCATTATCCTTTGCTTTATCCTCTATTAGAGTCGCGGGGGGGGTTCCCCATGCCCATCCAGGGGAGAACGTTTCGGGCACTGGGCAGATACACCCAGGACAGGACACCAATCCATCACTGGGCACACACTCACTCACACAAACACATACACACTCTATATGGGGCAATTTGGAGAATTCAATTGACCATGATCCATGTTTTTGGACTGTGGGGGATCCATGTTTTTGCTTGAAAGCAATAAGGTACGAGAGGGTGTGGCATTATTGTGAATAAATCATGGGAAAGAGGTATTATTAAGCATGACTTGTAGCCGAGGCGGCATGGTGGTTTAGTGGTTAGCATGTTCTCCTCTCAGCGCTAGGGATTCCCGGTTCGAATCCCCATCTGGATGGAGTTTACATGTTCTCCCCCTGTCCATGTGGGTTCCCTCCGGGTTCTCCGGTTTCCTCCCACAGTCCAAAGAACATGGATCAAGTCAATTGAGTTCTCCAAATTGCCCCATATAGAGTGTTTCTGTGTGAGTGAGTGTGTGCCCAGCGATAGATTGGCGCCCTGTCCTGGGTGTATCTGCCCAGCGCCCGAAACATTCTCCTCTGGATGGGCATGGGAAACACCCCCCCCCCCACCGCGACCTTAATATAGGATAAAGCAGAACATAATGGGTGGATGGATGGATGGATATATATACATATAAATATACACACACACACACACACACACACACACACACATATATATATATATATATATATATATATATATATATATATATATATATACATAGTTTGCCTTATACCATATAGTTATGCCCTTTATGTCCTGAAGCTTAAATGGAAATGAATAAAAAGACTGCTTTACTTTAATTACAAACTGATTTCTCCAACCATTGTTCTCAGGTGCGCTTGGCAGGTGGGAGGGACAGCCTCGAGGGACGGGTGGAGGTGCTGGTTGATGGCCGCTGGGGTGCAGTCTGCAGTGAGAACTGGGGCATTAACGAGGCCATGGTGGTCTGCAGACAGCTAGGCCTCGGCTTTGCATCCACAGCACACCAGGTACGGATCCGCACCCTCCGAATCATGAACGTCATAGAGACGAGGCTGTGACCATGAGAACATGTTCATGGTTCATCAACTTTGTCTTCTGTATCAGTGATTCCCTGTTTGATTTTGAACATACTTAGAATTAGAATCAGAATCAAAATCAGTTTTATTTGCCAAGTATGTTACACATGAATTTTGTGTGTAAACCCAAGCAGACATGAGGAGAACATGAAAATTCCACCCATATTGGGATTCCAACCTGAATCATTGGACTACCACTAAGCCACCATGCCACCCATGAACCAAGTTGATTCATTATATTCGTCTTAATCCTCTACTGGGGTAATGGAATGGTTCCCAATGCCCATCCAGGGGAGAATGTTTTGGATGCTGGGCAGATACAACTATATAGCTGGGCGCACACAAACTCACACAGATACACACCTATATTCAGGGAACTTTAATTACCTGGTATTAATGTTTTTGGACTGTGGGAGGAAACCGAAGAACCCGTAGAAAACCAACCGGAAAAGGGAAGAACATGGAACCTCCACCATGATGGAGATTCAAACCTTGCTAACCACTAAGCCACCATGCCACCCTGCTTTGTTGTCGTCCGTTTTTTTTTTTTTTTAAATCCACATATCTTTAATGTGATCAGGCTTTAAGCAAAGTTTCATTACGAACCTGTTTCTATAGTCATGACTTACATTATTTGCCGAGCCCTGTGCAGCGTTCTTGTTTTGTTTCTATCGTCCATTTGTTTCTCAGTGGTCTGTGAGTTCCTTTTGCAGATGCTAATTGCAGGCTTTCCATGAAACGTCCCCACATTTCCAATGAAAACAGAGAAAAAAGTTATGAACTTGGAAAGAAAACAAACTTTAAATAGTTGTTTTCGCTCACGCTGGACAAGGACACATCAGTAGTTTTTAGACATTTGGACCCGTGACCGCTTGAGGAAGGGGAAAGCGGAAAAAGCAAAGATAACGTCCACTGAAAGCCACTTGTTGCCACCATCAGATTCCATCCTAAGCTATTAATACCGGCCTCCGAATTCCCTTCACTTATTTCCATTCAGTTTGTGTTTCAGATGATTTATCTTCGAGTATTTATCTTTCCCGTTTCCTCCCACAGTCTAAAAACATGGATCAAGGTCAATTGAATTCTCCAAATTGCCCCATATAGAGTGTGTTTGTAGGGCCGCACGGTGGCTTAGTGGTTAGCACGTTTGCCTCTCAGTGCTAGGGATTCACGTTTGGAATTCCAATCTGGGTGGAGTTTCTATGTTCTCCCCGTGTCCGCGTGTGTTTCCTCCGGGTTCTCCGGTTTCCTCCCAGAGTCCAAAAACATGGATCAAGGTCAATTAAATTCTCCAAATTTCCCTTATATAAAGTGTGTATAGAGTGGGCACACACTAAGCCACCGTGCAGCTTGGGGGAAATTCATCCATCCATTATCTTCTGCTTTATCCTCTATTAGGGTCGCGGGGGGTTCCCCATGCCCATCCAGGGGAGAACGTTTCGGGCGCTGGCCAGATACACCCAGGACAGGACGCCAATCTATCACTGGGCACACACTCACTCACACAAAAACACTCAATATGGGGCAATTTGGAGAATTCCATTGACTTGACTGATGTTTTTGAACTGTGGGAGGAAACCGGAGAACCCGGAGGAAACCCACACGGACACATGGAGAACATGGTAACCTAGCGCTCAGAGGAGAACGTGCTAACCACTAAGCCGCTGTGCTGCCTGTTAGAGAATTAAGTGCAAGATAATTAGGCGAGATAAGTTCTGTGAGAACTTAGATTAAGGTGGAGGCTATGAAATCACAGAGCACTTGACGATGGCAGGATTAGCAAGAACTGTGATCTGAGAACTGAGAGGTCAGTAGTATCTCTGCTAGAACTTTGTTTTGTGAGATCCAAAAGTTAAGAAAGAGATCTGAGAGGTCTGTGAGATTGGTAAGAGCTTAAGGATCTCTGAGAACCGAGAGAGCTTAAAGATCTATGAGATCAGTGGAAAAGAATTTGGAGAAGTATGGGGCAATCTTATGACATGCATTTGTGAGTATGTTGTGTTTTATGATTCAGGATACCTCATACTGGACTGGAAACCCAGATGCGTGGGAGATTGTTCTCAGTGGCTCTCACTGTATCGGAACAGAGATGGCAATCCAGCAGTGCAGAAGAAACGGGAACATCTACTGTCCTCGTGGCGGTGGAGGCAGGGCTGCTGGGGTCACCTGTGCTGAGGGTTAGTGATAGATAGACATTCTGGCAGGATTTTACACAAATCAAAATCCAATCTTATTTCTAAGTTTTTTATATGTACATTATTAAAAACTATTACTGGTATTAAAGCAATTGTAATTAATCCAATTATACATTAAACTGGGTATATTTTAATATTCAGCAATATTCAGCAATAAAACTAGTATAGTTGCCTCTCTAATGAATAAAATCTATATATAACTGTATTGTATGTTCAGTGGCTCCGGACCTGGTGCTGGACGCTCAGCTGGTCCAGGAGACGGCATACCTGGAGGACCGTCCTCTACACCTGCTCACCTGCGCTCATGAGGAACGTTGCCTTTCGTCGTCAGCTGTTCATATGCAGTGGCCCTATGGGCACCGGCGCCTGCTGCGCTTCTCTTCCAGAATCATGAATTTGGGACGGGCAGACTTCCGGCCAAGGGCTTCCAGAAACGACTGGGTCTGGCACCAGTGCCACAGGTATGTACGTGAAGTGGGACAACGTCTGCTGTACTGTTTGCATTCACCATGATTACTTATCCTTACTTTACACCGAGAGTCTCCACAAACCACAATAAAGAAATAACCAAATTATGTAGAGAGAGAAAGAGAATTCCCACTGTACAGTGAGACCAGTGCTGAAATACGGGGTAAAAACAATCAGTAACAAGCAAAATATTAAAAAAAAATATTATATGAAAAATATAAAATTAAAAAACACCCCTATATAGTTTTTAATTACTTTATCCTAAATTAATTCTGCTTGTTGTTTTTTCCGATTTAATCGGATAACGGGAAGTGGGTAAAATAGCATTTGCAAACTTTTTCCCAGACACACAGACAAACAAAGGCTAATATAGGTTCATAATAATAATAATAATAATAATAATTCATTCATTCAATCATTACCTCCCACTTTATCCTCTATTAGGGTCGCGGTGGGATTCCCCATGCCCATCCAGGGGAGAACGTCTTGGGCGATGGGCAGATAGACCCAGGACAGGGCGCCATTCCATCGCTGGGCACACACTCACTCACACAGACACACTCTATATGGGGCAATTTGGAGAATTCAATTGACTTGATCCATGTTTTTGGACTGTGAGAGGAAACCGGAGAACCTGGAGGAAACCCACGCAGACACGGGGAGAACATGGAAACTCCATCCAGATGGGAATTCGAACGGGGAATCCCTAGCGCTGAGAAGCAAACATGCTAACCACTAAGCCACCGTGCCGCCCTATAATAATAATAATGATAATAGTAATTATTATTATTATTTAAAAAAAGGGGCGGCATGGTAGCTTTGTGGTTGGCATGTTCTCCTCTCAATGCTTTATCCTCTATGTTCCCCATGCCCACCAGGAGAGAACGATTCAGGAGCTGGGCAGATACACCCAGGACAGGACGCCAATCTATCGCCGAGCACACACCCACTCACACAAACACACCCTATATGAGGCAATTTGGAGAATTTAATTGACTTTGATCCAGGTTTTTGGACTGTGGAAAGAAACCAGAGAACCCGGAGGAAACCCATGCAGACTGGGATTCGAACTGGGAATCCCTAGCTCTGAGAGGAGAACATGCTAACCACTAAGCCACCGTGCCACCCAGCTTAGAGACAATAAGTGTTAAAGTAATGAGGTCTACTTAATAAAACAAAAGTAAAATAAAACCCCATTTTGCTTTAGGATGTCTGTCTCTGTGGAGCTGGACGACGTAGGTTATATTTTTTACTTATTTTGGTTTTACAATCATTTCATATTCCAACTTAACTCATTGCAGTCTAACCAAATACTTAGACCATCAGGTCAACCAAGTGTCCGGCATCACGAGGGGAACAGAGCTGAGACGGTGGGTTAAAGAATGCAGGTTTTCAGGTCTTTCTGGCAGCTCTGACTGTGTCAGCACAATAAAACTCATTCAGATGTTTTTTTATTTTTTTTATGGCTGCTCCGTCATGGTCCGGTTTCTTTATAGCTGTGGTCAGGATGCTGTGGTCAGCTGGGAGCACAGCCTGGTCAATTCTGCTACCATTGAGCACAATGGAGAGAGAGAGAGAGAGAGACAGAAAGAGAGAGAGAAGATCAGCACCATGTGGTTTCGCTTTTCTCTCCTTAATGTTGGAAATTCAGCTGATTTTAGATCAGAGGTGTTGGCTAAAAAGTCTATAGGTTATATAGTATAATAATAGAACATATGGTTCTAATTTACTGGGTTCCAGGTCAAGTGTTACACTGGACATTTGGGTGGAGTAGCAGTTAGCACTTTTCCCTCCGACACAATCTGCTGCATGGACCCTTCGAGGAGGTTGAATCCTCCACTAAGACTTAGACTTAGATAACATTTATTGTCATTCAGTTATACACTTGGTGTACGCAGAACGAAGTAGTAGGTAGTAAAGTTTGTAATGTGTATAAATGGGTATAAACTATACAGAAAAAAAAGAATAGGGCGCGAAACCCGGTTCAAATCCCCATGGAGTCCCCGAATCCCATGGAGTTTCCATGTTGTCCCCGTGTCCGTGTGGGTTTCCTCCGGGTTCTCCGGTTTCCTCCCACAGTCCAAAAACATGGATCAAGTCAATTGAGTTCTCCCTACTGCCCCATATAGAGTGTGTCTGTGTGAGTGAGTGTGTGCCCAGCGATGGATTGGCGTCCTGTCCTGGGTGTATCTGCCCAGCGCCCGAAACGTTGTTCCCCTGGATGGGCATGGGGACACCCCCCCCCCCGATAATGGATATATGTATATATATATATATATATATCCCCCCCCCCCCCCCCCCCCCCCCCCCCCCCCCCCCCCCCCCCCCCCCCCCCCCCCCCCCCCCCCCCCCCCCCCCCCCCCCCCCCCCCCCCCCCCCCCCCCCATCTGAGTGGAGTTTCCATGTTCTCCCCGTGTCTGCGTGGGTTTCCTCCGGGTTCTACGGTTTCCTCCCACAGTCCACAAACATGGATCAAGTCAATTGAGTTCTCCAAATTGCCCCATATAGAGTGTGTCTGTGTGAGTGAGTGTGTGCCCAGTGATGGATTGGCGCCCTGTCCTGAGTCTATCTGCCCAGCGCCCGAGACGTTCTCCCCTGGATGGGCATGGGGAACCCCACCGCGACCCTAATAGAGGATAAAGCGGGAGATAATGAATGAATGAATATATATATATATACTGTATATATATACACACACACACACACACACACACACACACACACACACACAGCAGCATAGTTTGAAAAAGAAATGAGAATGAGAATGTGATTTTTAAAATGAGTGTAATTGTAAGGATTAAGTTTAAAAATCAAATAATAATAAATAAAAAAAAACTATTTAAAACAATAAAAAACTAGTAGATATGTATATATAACTGTTTAAATATTTAGATTATATAATATATAAATTATAGCTATAAAATATAGATAAAAGACCTGAGGTGTTTAAATTGCACATAACCAAAAACAAAAAAACTGTGTGTGTGTGTGTGTGTGTGTGTGTGTGAGGGAGTGTGCCCAGTGAATGATTGGTGCCCTGCCAAGCCTTGTTCCTTAAAACCAACATCAGATTGACTTGCCACTGTTGCTTTGGCTTGTTTTTTAGAGCTTCAGGCTTAGAACATTAGTCCTAAGGCACAGGGAGTCTGCATATCCTCCTTGTGCCTGTGTGAGTTTACTGGGGGTTTACTGGGGTAACTCTGGTCAAAAAATTGGGACCGAAGCCCAGTACAGAGAGATGCATCAAGAACAGCCGAACAGTGACATATTAAATACCCTCAGCTATTTATTATCCATATGGGAGCAGCCAAAATAGAATTTTTTCTAGAATTTAATTCTCTACCAAGGTCACGGGGGGGGGGGGGGGGGTTCCCAATGCCCATCTCAGGGAGAACGTTTTGAGCATTGGGTAGATACACCTAGCACAGGGTGCCAATCTATCACTGGGCACAGTCACTTACAAAGGCACACACACTCTATACTGGGCAATTCAGAGCATTCAATTTACCTTGAGTGCGGCATGATGGCTTAGTGCCTCTCAGTGTTGGGGATCCAGGTTCGAATTCCATTCTGGGTGGAGTTTCCATGTTCTCCCCATGTCCGTGTGGATTTCCTCTGGGTTCTCTGGTTTTCTCTGACAGTCCAAAAACATGGATTTGAGTTAAAAAGAATGTTCTGAATTGCCCCATATAGTGTGGTATAGTGTATTTGCATATTATTGAATTTTGGCAGAGTGAATGTGCCCAGTGATAGATTGGCGCCTTGTCATGGGTGTATCTGCCCAGCACCCGAAACATTCTCCTTTGGATGGGCATGGGAATCCTGTCTCTGCATGGGTTTCCTCTCACAGTCCAAAAACTATAGATTCACGATAAATTGAATGCTCTAAATTGCCCCATATAGAGTGGGTGTATGCCCAGTGATAGATTGGTGTCCTGTCCTGGGTGTATCTGCCCAGCACCCAAAACATTCTTCTCTGGACGGGCATGGGGAACCCTGTGTCTGCATGGGTTTCCTCCCTTAGTCCAAAAACTATGGATTCACGATAAATTGAATGCTCTAAATTTGCCCCATATAGAGTGGGTGTATGCCCAGTGATAGATTGGGTGCCCATCCAGGTGAGAATGGTTCGGGTGCTGGGCAAATAGACCAAGGACAGGCCACCAAACACCCAACCCAAACACCCACCCCCACGTGACCCTAGTAGACAATTAAGTGGAAGATAATTAATAAATGAATGAATTAATTAATTAATGACTGTCCCACATCACTAACTCATCACAGTAACCTGAGGTCTACAAACACAGCGTATAATACTGCCCCCTCCATGTTTCACTGGGAGGAGGTGGTTCATGAGGTGGTGAAATCTGACTGTAAATGAAGTGAAAAAGTCAAACTTACCTAAATGTTGTTGTGTTTCTGCACAGACACTACCACAGCATCGAGGTGTTCACACACTACGACCTACTGACCATGAATGGAACGAAGGTGGCAGAGGGTCACAAAGCCAGTTTCTGTTTGGAGGACACGTACTGCCCTGAAGGTGCATCATTCATCCCGATTAACCTCATATACTGAAAATGTTCAAGAGTGACCCTGCAACAAAAATATTCAAATGAATCCCAAAATATTCAGTTAATTAATACTATATTAAGTTACTATATTATACTGTACTATATTAAGTTAATAAATACTATATTAAGTTACTATATTATACTGTACTATATTAAGTTAATAAATACTATATTAAGTTACTATATTATACTGTACTATATTAAGATAGGCGGCACGGTGGCTTAGTGGTTGGCACGTTCGCCTCTCAGCACTAGGGATTCCCGGTTCGAATCCCCATCTGGGTGGAGTTTCCATGTTCTCCCCGTGTCTGCGTGGGTTTCCTCCGGGTTCTCCGGTTTCCTCCCACAGTCCAAAAACATGGAACAAGTTAATTAAATTCTCAAAATTGTCCCATACAGAGTGTGTGTGTGTGAGTGAGTGTGTGCCCAGCGATGGATTGGCGCCAAACAATTGATCTTGATCCAAAAACATGGATCAAGATCAATTGAATTCTCCAGATTGCCCCAAACAGAGTGTGTCTGTGTGTGTGAGTGTGTGCCCAGCAATAGATTGGCGCCCTGTCCTGGGTCTATCTGCCCAGCGCCCGAGATGTTCTCCCCTGGATGGGCATGGGGAACCCCACCGCGACCCTAATAGAGGATAAGCGGAAGATAATGAATGAATGAATGAATATATTAAGTTAATAAATACTCTATTAAGTTAATAAATACTATATTAAGTTACTATATTATACTGTACTATATGAAGTTAATAAATACTATATTAAGTTACTATATTATACTGTACTATATGAAGTTACTATATTATACTGAACTATATTAAGTTACTATATTATACTGTACTATATTAAGTTAATAAATACTATATTAAGTTACTATATTATACTGTACTATATTAAGTTAATAAATACTATATTAAGTTACTATATTATACTGTACTATATTAAGTTACTATATTATACTGTACTATATTAAGGTAATTAATACTATATTAAGTAACTATATTATACTGTACTATATGAAGTTAATAAATACTATATAAAGTTACTATATTATACTGTACTATATGAAGTTAATAAATACTATATTAAGTTACTATATTATACTGTACTATATTAAGTTAATTAATACTATATTAAGTAACTATATTATACTGTACTATATGAAGTTAATTAATACTATATTAAGTAACTATATTATACTGTACTATATTAAGTTACTATATTATACTGTACTATATTAAGTTAATTAATACTATATTAAGTAACTATATTATACTGTACTATATGAAGTTAATTAATACTATATTAAGTAACTATATTATACTGTACTATATGAAGTTAATAAATACTATATTAAGTTACTATATTATACTGTACAATATGAAGTTAATAAATACTATATTAAGTTACTATATTATACTGTACTATATTAAGTTAATAAATACTATATTAAGTTACTATATTATACTGTACTTTATTAAGTTATTAAATACTATATAAAGTTACTATATTATACACAAGAGGTCATGTGTTATCACTAATTGTGATTTTGTCATAGGTTTGAGTTGAAGGCCATTTAACACAAATTAAGATTTTGGGGTTTAATTTGGGGCACAGTACTGGGGATCCAGGTTCGAATCCCAATCTGGGTTTTCATGTTCTCCCCGTGTCCACCTGAGTTTTCTCTGGGTTCTCAAGTTTCCTCCCACAGTACAAAAAAATGGATTCAAGGTCATTTGGATGCTCTAAATTGCCCAATATAGTGTTTGTGTGTGCCCAGTGAAAGATTGGCACCCTGTCCTGGGTGAATGTGCCCAGCGCCGGAAACGTTCTCCCCCTGGATGGACATGATTAATAACTTTAAATTATATCAGTAATCGTCATTATTCTTAATTATAAAAGTTATACATAATATAATATAATATATAGTTACAGTCCTTAAATCTGACTGAGGTGTTTGTCTGGGTTCTGTGATTTGGCCACTAGATGGCAGTTTTTGATTGTTAGATAAACCGGAAACCTGTTACTCAGCAATCATCGTTCACTTCAAAAACAAGAGTACGGACTAGATTACGGCGCGAAAGACCATATTATTAACGATTATGCTTTTAATAATCACATTTAATTAAATAGATTAAATAGATCAAACACATAGGCATGCACATTTTTATGATTCCAATTTACTTTAGTATTGTATTTACTGAAGTAAATTTATTTTTGGAATGGTTTGATGCAGGTCCTTTTTTGTTCCAGCATTAAAGGTGAAATAGAACTTTATACACATTCTCCCCTACTGCCTTTTATATATATATATTATGAATTATATTAAATATATTATATATGTTTGATTTCTCTCTTGGGCAGGTCTGTCAAAGCGTTACTCCTGCTATAACATGGGGGATCAGGGCATATCAGTGGGATGCTGGGATACATATCGCCACGACATCGATTGCCAGTGGATCGACATGACAGATGTCCGGCCAGGAGATTACATCTTTCAGGTTAAAACACCCTAACATCTGTAAAAGCTCTCACATCTGCATCAAGCATGCTGTCTTTTAACACCTGGACAACCCTTATTTTTATTATATACATGTTCTGCTTCTGGAATCGCTGCAGTGTCTATAAAGCTGCCATTATCAAAAGTCAGTGCAACAGACAGCTGTCTGCAGAAAAACAGCTGCTTTGGTCTTGTTTTAAGATTTTAATAACATTTAAAATAATTGGACCTCTGGGCAGGCTTAGTGGTTAGCATGTTCTCCTCTCAGCATTAGGGATTCCCGGATCGAATCCCAATCTAGGTGGAGTTTCCATGTTCTCCCTGTGTCCGCGTGGGTTTCCTCCAGGTTCTCCTGTTTCCTCTCACAGTCCAAAAACATGAATCAAGTCAATTGAGTTCCCCAAATTGCCCCATATGGTGTGTGTATGTGTGTGTGTCTGTGTGAGTGAGTGAGTGTGTGCCCAGCGATAGATTGGCACCCTGTCCTGGATGTATCTGCTCAGCCCCCAAAACGTTCTCCCCTGGATGGGTAGAGGATAAAGTGGAAGATAATGAATGAATGAACAAATACAAATCAAGTAAAAATATTTACATGAAGCATATAACATAATCTGCACATATTGTGCGTAAATTTATATTTTAAAATCTAAAAATACTTTTAAAATTATATTTAATCTTTAATCTTTTTTTCTTTTTATCAAAAACAATATTTGTTAGGTGGGCGGCACGGTGGCTTAGTGGTTAGCATGTTCTCCTCTCAGCACTAGGGATTCCCGGTTCGAATCCCCATCTGGGTGGAGTTTCCATGTTCTCCCCATGTCTGTGTGGGTTTCCTCCGGGTTCTCCGGTTTCCTCCCACAGTCCAAAAACATGGATCAAGTCAATTGAGTTCTCCAAATTGCCCCATATAGAGTGTGTGTGTGTGTGTGTGAGTGTGTGCCCAGAGATGGATTGGCGCCCTGCCCTGGGTGTATCTGCCCAGCGCCCGAGAGGTTCTCCCCTGGATGGGCATGGGGAACACCCCCCCCCCCCCGTGACCCTAATAGAGGATAAAGCGGAAGATAATGAATGAATGAATAAATATTTGTTAGATTTTCGCAGTTAGGATTTAATTATTTGCAGTGTATTTAAAAATATTTGGGTTCAGCCAATTATTATGTTCTTTATGCATTTGCCTAAACATGTAAATGAAATTAAAACTTGTATAAAAAATGAAATTTTATCTGCAGATAGTTAAACAGCAGGTTTAAACTTGCCGCCTTTAAAAAAGGTTCTTTATTTAATGTTATTAAGTTCAGGCAACTGTTCACCTCTTCACTGCACACACCATACCAGTATATAAACCCCGGAGAAGTGGAATCAGAATCAGAATCAGGTTTATTGATCACATACATGGTTATACATGGTACAGCCAGCAGTGAAATTCTTTATTGACCTCTCCACAGAAAATAAAATTTGTTTAAAGGATAAGAATAAGAAAAATAGGATAGAACCAACTGAAAACACCCAAAATAGCCCGTACCCCGACAGAATGTAATAAATCATGGTTTGGCATTAGCGTGGAGCAGTTTATAATCATCACAGTTTTTAGTCCTGCACCATTTCCAAATTCAATTTGTGATTCTCAAAGCTCTCTGGAGCGATGCAGAGGGAAGATAAGGAACATAATTGCTTTGAGAGTCAGGTCTGTACGTGCTTGTACGTGTTTAAAAATGAAAGTTTAGAAAACGGAGGGATTCAGGCCCGTTTTTAGGCTCCTCGACAGCCCTGCCATTATGGTAATGAATCAGAGAAACGGCTGAATCAGCACGTTCACTTGCATGTGAAAGTGCGGCACCTTGTTTACGCTGCTGAACCTAAAGATTTAAAAAGGATATATTCTCATTACGTTGCTCTGCCCCGGCCTGTAACTTCAACCGCTGCAGATAACACAATGGAAAGTGGTTGAAATAGCGCCGTGTAACAAACGAAGGTAATGGAATCGCTGGTTAACGTCTCTTCGAGGCAGCGCTGCTTATTTTAAAACCCCAGACATTTTTTTGCCCGCAGTTTCGTGAAGTGGACGTTTCTTATTTCACCACTGTAATTTCGTCGCTCGGTTCTGTGCTGGCTTTTCCCCCCAGGGAGAGCATGGGGACAAACATGGTATTAAAGCAGCACGGGACAATGGCAATACCATCTTTATGATAGAGTTTACAGTGCAGATCAAACACAGCTCTTATTTAACACTCAGATGTGTTAGGATTCACTCGAGGTTGCCATGAAACCCCCTCTGCAACAGCACTTAACTGCACTAATAAAGTGAGCGAGTGAGTGAGAGTGTGTTTCCATGCATGTGTGTGTGTGTGTGTACTGCATGCTATCACTGGGCGTTCTCCTTGAAAAGTGGCTGGGGTGGTGGTGTGCCAAATTTAGGAACGTACATTTAAGCACATGACTCACGAGGAGCTGGAGCTGGGGCTCTGTGATTGCAGAGTCATTTAGGAATCAGCTGTGCAATCTGCCCAGAGACTGAGATTAAATCGCTCTTAGCACAGAGAAGACTCTCACACTGCATGCAAAATCAACAAAGACTGGGATAGGCCACGGAAAAGGCCTCAATCCTCACTCCGTTTTAAATGAGGGGATACATTTTGGTCCCCAGATGGAAAAATGAAAATGTTATTAAATATCGGAGAGATGGAAAAGTCATCATGGTTTGTTTGGTTCGGTTGAAATGTACCGTATGTTGGAGGAGGGAAAAAAAAAAAAAAAAAAAAACAACAGGCAACTGCAGTCCAAGCTGAACCAACAACTGCTGATCCTGTCTTTCAAAAGGCTGCAAGAACACAAAGAAATCTAGAACCAAAACGTGCCAATAATCTAAAAAATAATATTTGAAATGCTGATTACGAGTGGCATGGTGGTCCTGATCTGGGTGGAGTGTTCGTGTTCTCCCTGTGTCCATGTAGGTTTCCTCTGGGTTCTCCAGTTTCCGCCCACAGTAATTTTTTGTTTTAATAAATATAAATAATAATTGTGGACAGCACGGTGGCTTAGTGTTTAGCATGTTCGAATCTCAGCACTAGGGATTCCCAGTTCGAATCCCCATCTGGGTGGAGTTTCCATGTTCTCCCCGTGTCCGTGTGGGTTTCCTCCAGGTTCTCCGGTTTCCTCCCACAGTCCAAAAACATTGGTCAAGTCAAATGAATTCTCCAAATTGCCCCATATAGAGTGTGTGTCTGTCTGTGTGAGTGAGTGTGTGCCCAGCGATAGATTGGCGCCCTGTGATGAATGAATGAATGAATGATTATGGGCGGCACAGTGGTTCGAGTCCCGATCTGGGTGGAGTTTCCGTGTTCTCCATTTTTCTGCGTCGGTTTCCTCTGGGTTTTCCTGTTTCCTCCCACAGTTATAAAAAAATACATTAATGAGTGTGCGCCCAGCGATAGACTGGTGTCTTGACCTGGGTGTAACGTTCTCCCCCCGATGGAAGGTGATTGATAGATGGATGGAAATCCAGTGGCTATATAATGTGTAGGACCCATGGATGGAGAACATCAATGGAGAACTGCAGATTAAGAGAGATAGGACCTCATTTTTAGCCCTGGGGTTCGAGGTTTGAAGTCTGATCTGGGTGGAGTTTCCATTGTGTTCTCTGGTTTCCTTCCACATTCCAAAAACATGGATTTAAGGTAAATCGAATGCTCTAAATTGCTCCCCTATAGTCTGTGTGGGTGTGAGTGAGTCCTTCAACCTGAAGGTCTCCTGTTCAATGCCTGGTCCCACCAAGTACTATGGCTGACATGCCCTTGATCAAGGCACCCAACCCCAATTGCTCCCTGGGCACTGTATACAAGGCTGCCCACCGCTCCGGGCACGTGTGCTTACTTTACCAGTGTGTGTGTGCAAAATGGATCACCATCACTTTAGACTTTAACCACTAACTAGAGTCTTTCACTTAATATCCATCCATCCATCCATTATCTTCCGCTTTATCCTATATTAGGATAGGATATATCACGGGGGGGGGGGGGGGGTTCTCCCCATGCTCATCCAGGGGAGAAAGTTTCGGGCACTGGGGCGTTACACCCAGGACAGGGCACCAATCTATCACTGGGCACACACTCGCTCACACACACACACTCTATATGGGGCAATTTGGAGAACTTAATTGACTTGATCCATGTTATTGAACTGTGGGAGGAAACCCACGCAGACACGGGGAGAACATAGAAACTCCACTCAGATGGGGATTCGAACCGGGAATCCCTAGTGCTGAGAGGAGAATGTGCTAACCACTAAGCCACCGTGCCCCTTTCTCTTGATATTCATTCATTTATCCATTATCTTCTGCTTTATCCTATATTAGAGTCGCGGGGGGGGGGGGGGGTCAACATGCCCATCCAGGGGAAAGCATTTCAGGCGCTGGGCAGATACACCCAGGACAGGGCGCCAATCTATCGCTGGGAATTCTCTTAATATATAAATCATAATATTTTTGTACTGGATCTTATATTATAGTCTTTGTTTTAGCTTTGATTTGACGAACGTTTGTTTTGCTTGCTGTAGGTGGAAGTGAATCCATCACTGGACATGGCTGAGTCTGACTTTCAGAACAACGTGATGCGATGCAGGTGTAGGTACGACGGAGGGAGAGTTTACATGTATGGATGTCATGCTGGTAAGTGCTCAATATTCAATGTTTAATGCATCAAAATTAACTAAATATACCACCATATCCATCACAGTATGGAAATATTACAAAATTAAGCAGCACGGCATTGAACCATTACACCATAGAAACATACGAACATGAAAAAGCATATATCGGGTTCTTAGCATCTTGGGTACTTTAGAGTTTGATAATATTACACAGCTGGAGTGATGGGTTTGATATAAAGTAGTTTAAAGTGATTAAAGGGTCATATTGGCACGGTGGCTTAGTGGTTAGCATGTTCTCCTCTCAGCGCTAGGGATTCCCGGTTCGAATCTTAATCTGGGTGGATTTTCCATGTTCTCCCCGTGTCCGCGTGGGTTTCCTCCAGGTTCTCCAGTTTCCTCAGTTTCCAGCAAGCAAAACAAACGTTCATCAAATCAAAGCTAAAACAAAGACTATAATATAAGATCCAGTACAAAAATATTATGATTTATATATTAAGAGAATTCCCAGTCATAGATTGGTGTCCTGTCTTGGGTGTATCTGCCCAGCGCTTGAAATGTTCCCCCCCCCCCGCGACCCTAATATAGGATAAAGCAGAAGATAATGGATGAATGAATGAATATTAAGAGAAAGGGGCACGGTGGCTTAGTGGTTAGCATGTTCGCCTCTCAGCATTAGAGATTCCCGGTTCGAATCCCATCTGGGTGGAGTTTCCATGTTCTCCCCGTGTCTGCGTGGGTTTCCTCCGGGTTCTCCGGTTTCCTCCCACAGTTCAACAACATGGATCACGTCAATTGAGTTCTCCAAATTGCCCCATATAGAGTGTGTCTGTGTGAGTGAGTGTATGTCCAGTGATGGATTGGTGTCCTGTCCTGGGTGTATCTGCCCAGCGTCCAAAACGTTCTCCCCTGGACGGGCATGGGGAACCCCACCGCGACCCTAATAGAGGATAAAGCGGAAGATAATGGATGAATGGATGAAGGGTCATCTTGTTTAAAACTAAACTAACCTAACTTTATTTAGTTCCCTTGAAGAGTGACTTTCCAACACTCTGGGGAACACAGTGAGACTGAAACCACCAACCTAGACACAGAGGTTTGGGCAAAGAGTACAGACAGCGACCGTCGCCTTACAGCCAGCAAGAGTGTAGGCATAGGTATCCTGGAGAACCTGTAAGGAACATGGAAGTGGAACATTCGTTTATTTATTCACTATTATCTGCTATACTATACTATAATCCCATACTAAAGGGGGGGGGGGTTCCCATACTTATCCAGGGGAGAACGTTCCGGGCGCTGGGCAGACACACCCAAGACATTGCAGCAACCTATCAATGGGCATGCACACACTGGAAGATGATCATAAATCATAAATCCATCCATTATCTTCCGTTTTATCCTCTATTGGGGTTGGGGTTGCGGGGGGGGGGGGGGGTGTTACCCCATGCCCATCCAGAGGAGAACGTTTCGGGCGCTGGGCAGATACACCCAGGACAGGACGCCAATCTATGGCTGAGCAAACAGTCACTCACACAGACACACTCTATAAGGGGCAATTTAGAGAAGTCATTTGAACTTGATCGATGTTTTTGGACTGTGGGAGGAAATCGGAGAACCCGGAGGAAACCCACGCGGACACGGGGAGAACATGAAAACTCCACTCAGATGGGGATTCGAACCGGGAATCCCTAGCGCTGAGAGGCGCACATGCAAACCACTAAGCCACCGTGCCACCCTTAATCATAAATCTGAAATGAATTATAAAATACGAATACGAGCCCTGGGGTTCGAGGTTTGAAGCCCGATCTGAGATCAGAGGTGTGTTATTGTCAGTGATGTCACAGCTGGACAAACAGCTAAGCCAATCAAATTAAAGGATTGGAACTTCCTATTTTATGATAATGAATGTTTACAGCTAAGGTGCAACTCGCAAAAAAAAAAGGCGTGAATATAAAAATATTAATCTTACTAATTACTCTTGTGGACGTATCGATGCATTGAATCGCATCGATTCAAAACAATTAATATTTACACCCCTAGTGGCAGGCAAGTAATCATGTCATGGGGTTGATGAGGATGGGGGATGTATTTTACTTGCAAGTACAGGAAACACTAATAATAAACATGCATAAAGATATATAAAAGGTACAGATGATGTAACGGGTGGCACGGTGGCTTAGTGGTTCGCATGTTCTCCTCTCAGCGCTAGGGATTTACGGTTCGAATCCCAATCTAGGTGGAGTGTTCATGTTCTCCCCGTGTCCACGTGGGTTTCCTCCGGGTTCTCCGGTTTCCTTCCACAATCCAAAAATATGGATCAAGGTCAAATGGAATTCTCTAAATTGCCCCATATAGAGTGTGTTTGTGTGAGTGAGTGTGTGCCCAGTGATAGATTGGCGCCCTGTCCCGGGTGTATTTGCCCAGCACCCAAAACATTCTCCCCTGGACGAGCATGTGGACCCCCCCGCGACCCTAATAGAGGATAAAGCGGAATAAAGCGGGATAACGGTGACGTAGTGGTTAGTAGATTCGCCTCTCAGCCGCTCCGCCTTTGAATCCCAATCAGGGTGGAGTTTCCATGTTCTCCCCGTGTCCACGTGGGTTTCCTCCGGGTTCTCCGGTTTCCTCCCACAGTCCAAAAACATGGATCAAGATCAATTGAATTCTCCAGATTGCCCCAAATAGAGTGTGTCTGTGTGTGTGAGTGTGTGCCCAGCAATAGATTGGCGCCCTGTCCTGGGTGTATCTGCCCAGCGCCCGAGACGTTCTCCCCTAAATGGGCATGGGGAACCCCACCGCGACCCTAATAGAGGATAAGCGGGAGATAATGAATGAATGAATGTGTGTGTGAGTGTGTGCCCAGCAATAGATTGGCGCCCTGTGCTGGGTGTACCTGTCCAGCGTCCAAAACGTTCTCCCCTGGATGGAGATGGGTAACCCCCCTTCGGCCCCAATATAGGATAAAGCGGAAGATAATGGATGAATGAATAATGGATGAATGGATTTACGATAACCCCACAGGTAGCAGGATACGGCTCGTACCACTAACTACTACAGCAGGGATGTGATAGCTTAGTGGTTAGGGTGCTGGGCTATCATTCCAAAGGTTGAGGGTTCGAATCCCATGTTCACTTAAGTTACCTATTTGGGCCCTTGAGCAATACCTTAACCCTTATTGCTGTGTTCTGACAGCAGCCATTAATTTGGGATCCTTGTAAGTGGCTTTGGATAAAAGTGTCCACTATATGTCCGAATGTTAAAGTAATGTATCTAAACGAGCAACAACGCAAGGCATCACGACTGACGGATCTCTTCCCATCCTTGTTTGTTGTCCAGGTGATGCCTACAGTGCCGAGGTGGAGGACTTATTCGAACACCAGCGTCAGATCTCCAACAACTTGCTCTAAGGGAGAGCAAAACAGAAGGCACCAAGTCAAAAGCAGACTTCCTTTTCTTCACCCTCCTCATGCGGGACGGAGAGGAAGAGGAACTTTGACTGATTTCAGGCTATTGGGTTTCTAGATTTTAAGATGGAGATTATACGAACTGGTTTCATAATTCTGGGTCATTTTTTTGGTCTCTGTATATTAGATCCTCATACAGGGGGAGACGAGTAGAGATGGAACTATAATTAAAACAGATGATTCTGTACGTGAGGACGGCGAGGCTCGAAGTTCGTTTGAATCATTTTCAGTAAGAATCGACATCTTTACCCTTCCCAAAGAATCGGAGAAACGTCGGAAAGATGTTAAAGTGTATTAAACCGAAGCTGCGTGCCCCTTTACATCCCGGCGTCGATGCCGCTGATGGAAACTCATCAGGTGATCAACTTAAAATTTATTATCGATGATTAAAAATGTAATTCTGAAGTCATACAAAACCCTCACCAGCGGTGCTAGAAGAGAAATCTATTTCCTGTGTAATTTCAGCTTCGGCCTTTTGCTTTAAGCTCCTTTCTGAACGCCTTTATAAATGAAACATGCTTCACAAACTTCACCAACACGCGAAATGTCTATTTGCATCCATTTCCGGCTTTATAATCTGTCTTCATCTTCACAGTTTTCCAGCTTTTTCGATTTTAGTTCATGACGTAGCCATAGGTTCTGCTTTCTGATGTCATGCATAATAAAATTTGATCATTAGTACAGACTAGGCATGTAGTTATGATCGCTCAGCATTTCCTCTCATTTTTTTTTTTTACGTTACAGAATTTTAGATATATATATATAAAATCTAATTCGCTGCCTTTGGTCGAAGCACCAGCCAGCCGTTCTTCTTCTGCCCTCAGAGCTTCCAGCCACTCAACACTCAGCTTTTCATCAAAAACAAGGTGGCGGTTAAAATTTGAAGGATTGAATTCTGAATTTGTTACCTACGAAACGTAAGCCGGTGCTCATTTGGTGCTAAATGAACGTGTATGGATCCTCAGCTGCAGTTACACCGGTGCTAAACCTGCGCAGTCAAGTCGATGTTTGTATCTGCTTCATCCTCCGTGTTGTCATGTACAGTTCTCTATAAATATTCTGTCCGATCTGTAATTTATGACAATCAGACTGACCTCTTCTGACCTTTTTTGATACTTTTTGTTGTTGATGTCGTTGGACTTGTATCTCAGTGAAACACAGTGGGTCAGTGTGTCAGAGTTTTTAGATGGATCTCTACGTAATACTTGAAAATAAACGTTGTCTGAATTTCACGTGTCCTGTGCCTAAAGCTCGCTTCATCCCAGCTACGGGATTAATGAAAAACATATTAACGTCTTACAGCAACACGGACCGTTTTCTTTACCCGATAAATACATCACATACAACTGATGCAGAGGACGGCACGGTGGCTTAGTGATTAGCATGTTCTCCTCTCAGCGCTAGGGATTCACGGTTCGAATCCCAATCTGGGTGGAGTTTCCTTGTTCTCCCCGTGTCCGCATGGGTTTCCTCCCACAGTCCAAAAACATGGATCAAGGTCCAATGAATTCTCCGAATTGCCCCATATAGAGTGTGTCTGTGTGAGTGAGTGTGTGCTCAGTGATAGATTGGCGCCCTGCCCTGGGTGTATCTGCCCAGCGGCTGAAATGTTCTCCCCTGGATGGGGATGGGCATGAGGGGAAACCCCCCCCCCCCTGCGACCCGCGACCCTAGTAGAGGATTAAGCAGAAGATAATGGATGGATGGAAAATAGATGCAGTGGCTTAATGGAAATTAAAGCATAAAGATTCAAGAAAATTTTATCATCAATATCACATGTGGTACATGAGATAAGAACGAAACTGTGGGTATTTTAAAGTAATAATTAAAATTTTAAAGCAGAAAATAAGAATATATATATATATATATATATATATATATATATATATATATATATATATATTTTTTTTTTTTTAAATACAGTATATAGATGTGAAATATACTAATATACAACTATGAATATTCATTCATTATCTCCCGCTTTATCCTCTATTAGGGTCGCTGTGGGGTTCCCCATGCCCATCCAGGGGAGAACGTCTCGGCCGCTGGGCAGATACACCCAGGACAGGGCGCCAATCCATCGCTGGGCACACACTCACTCACACACACACACTCTATATGGGGCAATTTTTGAGAATTCAATTGACTTGATCCATGTTTTTGGACTGTGGGAGGAAACCGGAAAACCCATGCAGACACGGGGAGAACATGGAAACTCTACCCAGATGGGGATTCGAACCGGGAATCCCTAGTGCTGAGAGGCAAACGTGCTAACCACTAAGCCACCGTGCCGCCCAACTATGAATATTTATATTTATATATATATATACACACACACACACAACTACAGGTATTAATATAATATAGAATATTTTAACTATAAATATAATATATAACTATATGTATAAGGGCGGCACGGTGGCTTAGTGGTTAGCACGTTCGCCTCTCAGCGTTAGGTATCCCCATCTGGGTGGAGTTTCCATGTTCTCCCCGTGTCTGCGTGGGTTTCCTCCGGGTTCTCCGGTTTCCACCCACAGTCCAAAAACATGGATCAAGTTAAATGAGTTCTCCAAATTGCCCCATAAAGAGTATGTCTGTGTGAGTGAGTGTGTGCCCAGCGATGGATTGGCACCCTGTCCTGAGTGTATCTGCCCAGCGCCCGAGGCGTTCTTCCCTGGAATGGGCATGGGAAACCCCCCCCCCCCCCCGACACACACAACCCTACTAAAGGATAAAGCGGGAGATAATGAATGAATGAACTATATGTATATACAGTATAAAAAAATACATTTAAGAATAAAGCCACAGTGTGTACATGCTTCAATGCAACGCCACAGTTAGTTACACAATTCATTATAAACACCACAGCAGGGCTGCATCCGGCGATGACACTGACATTTAAAGTGACATTAAGTTACATTTGGTCATTAAGCAGATGCGACTTACAAAGGGAGCACAGGGATGGTCACAGCATCCCTGGGGCAAGGAGGCTTAAGGGCCATACTCAAGAAACCATATATGAGTAACTTTAGTAGACCAGGGTTTGAACCCACAACCCTAAAATTGATAGCCCTAACCACCATAACCACCACCCCCGAATAGGACTTAATTCTATTGGTCCGATAAATTAATTTACATAATAAGTTATTAAAATATTTGTTCAAATAATAATTTATTTTGAGCGGCACGGTGGCTTAGTGGTTCCACGTTCACCTCTCAGCCCTGGGGATCCAGGTTCGAATCGCAATCTGGGTGGAGTTTCCATGTTCCCACGTCCACGTGGGTTTCCGCCAGGTTCTCCAGTTTCCTCCCACAGTTTAAAACCCATCCATCTATTATCTTCCGCTTTATCATCTGCTAGGGTCACGGGGGGGGGTTCCCCATGCCCATTCAGGGGAGAACATCTCGGGCGCTGGGCAGATACATCCAGGACAGGACAACTGGACACTCACTCACAGACTCTCACACAAATACACTGGGGCAATTAGGTGAATTCAATTGACCTTGATCCATGTTTTTGGACTGTGGAAGGAAACTGGAGAACATGAAGGAAACCCACGCGGACACGGGGAGAACATGGAAACTCCACCCAGATTGGGATTGGAACCGGGAACCCCTAGTGCTGAGAGGAGAACATGCTAACCACTAAGCCACCGTGCCACCCAGTCTAAAACTATGGATTCAAAATACATCGACTGCTCTAAATTGCCCCTATAAAGTTTGTGATGGCACCCTGTAGGGAGTGCAGCTGCCCAGCACCCAAAAAGTTCTCCTTCTGGATGGGTATATGATAAGTGAAATTTATAACTGACCGGGTAAATTGGCGATGGGCAAGGTCCTCTCCTGGTTGGCATGGCTTCCTTATTACAGTGTAGATTTCCTTCCACAGTCCAAATCCAACTGAGTAGGTGAATAAAGGAGCTGTGCAGCATGATGCTATGGACTGGGCTTTAGCCATGTGAATGCTGGGATAGGCTTAAAAGAACACATCCCAGATTAATAGCACACGACACGATACATAACAATATAAATGAATGAACATGAAAAACACCACTTTTTTAATTGTAATGCCAACTTGCATCATGTTATCCAGTGATGTCACAATGCTGCATACTGTGATGTCACCATGTCTTCAGGAGCAAGGTCATGTTGATGTTAATCAGGTGACTGAGCCATACTGAATGACCGGTGGATCGAAAAGAGAAACTACATATCAGGAATACAGTGGATCATTTTAATATTGTATTGAAAAATAAATTAAAGAAAAACGTGTGACGGATTACAAACATTTCAGCGCTTTAACAGCAAGACTGGAATAGTGATGTTCAAGGCAAATTACTGATATATAAATAAAATCAAATGCTCATTAATTGCAGATTTATCGGAAAAGCATTCCTTCAAACACATCAGCAATCAACACGACATTCCTCCACCTACAAAAGAGCGCGTAGAAAACTTAATGACGCCAGTAACTTCCATACACATGCCCTAACGGTGAGGAGTTTAAAAAGAGACGAAAACGTGGAATGAAGCAACGAGAGATGACGCATACAGCAGAAACATTATTTCATTGGTACAGTTTCATCCCTCTATCATTTCTACTGATTCTTATAATACAGTCAATAACATCTTAATAAGGAATAAAATACAGCAACTCTCTCCAAAATAGTCATTTCGACACGTGGTGGAACGTTCTCCAATGGTTCTGCTAAGATTCAGAGTGAAAGCTTAAAGGTCCTGAAGAGAGCCATTGTTCAGAAAACCAGAAGAGGGTTCCAAACTGATAAGTCATTAAGATTCTCTGGTTCCGATGCCGGCATTGAGGATAGTGTTCTAAAAGCTTAATGGACAGACGTTATTCTACATAAACACTATGAAGCATTTGAACTTTGGCTCTCTGACCGCAGTGGTACTACTTTATTTGGAACCTGGCAAAGACGACCACCTGCTCAGTACAAGCTTCAAATTCAGAAGACGCTGTGAAGTTCTTCATTACAAACGTGATAAACGCAGAGGCTCGAACACCTGAGCTGGAAAACAGAAGACGGGAAATAAAAGACAGATAAGATCCCGAGGTGGAGATGATGGAATGAGGAAACACGTGGTCAGAACAATCTGTACAACGAGTCATTTACAAACATGAGGAAGAAAAATGCCCGTCCCTACACGACATCAGCATGATGAAATGGTGAAGGCCTGGAGAATATCGCCATGACCAAAGTGCCAACTTGCATTCTGCTAACATTGGGAATCAGGTTCATACAGCAGTTTTTTTTAAATCCGACCCGGTGGGGCCGAGGTCAGCCGCTCCTCGGGGCCAGGGAGGTCCTTCGGGAGTCGGACGGGGAGGACGAGATCAGTTCCTCTTCTTTATGTTGTTGTTTGAGGGCAATCTCTGTCGCTGGGTGGGGAGCAGTGCACTCACTGCAACTTTGTTCCTGGCAACCTCAAAAAGCTTGGAAAAGACCTAGAGGAAGGAAGAGGTGGATTAAAGCAGGGACTTACGGAACACCTGATATAGAGAGGTTAAGGAACTCACCTTTCGGGGAGTCCTCTGATTGGCGGGAAGGAAAGACAGAATGGAAAGTGTTAATACGGGAAAGATATTTCATGACACTATGAGCGGAGAGATGGGAGATAGAACTGAATAAAGCAAATTCAATATTTATTATGACACTAAAATTTAAGTTTCTTAGAGGCGCAAAAAATAAATAAAAAGAACTATTGGCACGGTGGATTAGTGGTTAGCACATTCGCCTCTCAGCGCTAGGGATTCCTGGTTCGAATCCCCATCTGGGTGGAGTTTCCATGTTCTCCCTGCGTCTGCATGGGTTTCCTCCGGGTTCTCCGGTTTCCTTCCACAGTCCAAAAACATAGATCAAGTTAATTGAGTTCTCCAAATTGCCCCATATAGAGTGTGTTTGAGTGAGTGTGTGTGTGCCCAGCGATAGATTGGCACCCTGTCCTGGGTGTATCTGCCCAGCGCCCGAAACATTTTCCCCCCGCGACCCTAATATAGATAAAGCGGAAGATAATGGATGGATGGAAAAAAACTATTAGTATTCATTAATGTAACCTCCACAACACAGAACATTTTCTATAATAAATATTTCAGATTGAACTGCTGCACAAACGCCAGTTTAAGCTCTTATCTCTTAGATCTATGGCAGTTGTGGGCTTGCGGTTAAGCCTTGAGATCAAAATGTTCCTGGTTTGATTGCCGGTCCCATCAAGTAGTACCCTTGGGCAAGAAGTACCCTTGGGCAAGGCACTTAACTCCAATTGTTTCCCGGGTGCCTTATACAGGGCTGCCAACCACTCCAGGCATGTGTGCTCACTTCACTCAGTGTGTGTGTGTGTGTGTGTTTGTTTTACTGCATGGATGGATTCAATGTGATAGACATAATCCTCAGTAAGTAAGTACAGTAAGCAAAATAGATGAAAATAGAGTTTCCATGGGTTTCCGGTTTCCTCCCACAGTCTAAAAACATGGCTCAAGGTCAATTGAAATCTCCAAATTGCCCCATATAGAGTGTGTTTGTGTGAGTGAGTGTGTGGCCAGCGATGGATTGGCATCCTGTCCTGGGTGTGTCTGCCCAGCACCCGAGACTTTCTCCCCTGGATGGGCATGGGGATGGGAAACCCCACCCCCCCAACCCTAGTAGAGGATAAAGCAGAAGATAAAGGATGGATGGAAACCAGAATCCTGTTAATCAGCGTTCAGCGTTCACTTTAAAAACTGGACTAGATCACGTGGCAGATGACCAGTTTATTAATGTTTATGCTTTTAATAAAAACATGTATAAATCAAGCCTTGTTTTTTAATCATAGTGTGTTTGTAAGCGTTTTATTAAAGCAATAAGACACTTGATGTGTATTTGTGAATAAATCACGGGAAGGATGTAGCTGTTACGTGTGCCTAACAACACCTCTTTCCCGTGATTTATTTACAATAATGCCACACCCTCTCATAGTTGATTGCTTTATTAAAATTTAGAACAGTTTTTAAAAGGAGAAGCATAATTCATTCATTCATTATCTTCCGCTTATCCTCTATTAGGGTCGCGGTGGGGTTCCCCATGCCCATCCAGGGGAGGATGTCTCGGGCGCTGGGCAGATAGACCCAGGACAGGGCGCCAATCCATCGCTGGGCACACACTCACTCACACATACACACTCTAAATTGGGCAATTTTGAGAATTCAATTAACTTGATCCATGTTTTTGGACTGTGGGAGGAAACCGGAGAACCCGGAGGAAACCCACGCAGACACGGGGAGAACATGGAAACTCCACCCAGATGGGGATTCGAACCGGGAATCCCTAGCGCTGAGAGG
>JAFMOD010000017.1:221758-272517 GCA_019802435.1 Corydoras maculifer
ACACACTCACTCACACATACACACTCTAAATTGGGCAATTTTGAGAATTCAATTAACTTGATCCATGTTTTTGGACTGTGGGAGGAAACCGGAGAACCCGGAGGAAACCCACGCAGACACGGGGAGAACATGGAAACTCCACCCAGATGGGGATTCGAACCGGGAATCCCTAGCGCTGAGAGGCGAATGTGCTAACCACTAAGCCACCGTGCCGCCGAGAAGCATAATACGGCACATATTTTAATATTGTATATCAAAGTGAGTGGCACGGTGGCTTAGTGGTTAGCATGTTCTCCTCTTAGTGTTAGGGATTCCTGGTTCGAATCCCCATCTGGGTGGAGTTTCCATGTTCTGCCCGTGTCTGCGTGGGTTTCCTCCGAGTTCTCCGGTTTCCTCCCACAGTCCAAAAACATGGATCAAGTCAATTGAGTTCTACAAATTGCCCCATATTGTGTGTCTGTGTGAGTGAGTGTGTGTCCAGCGATATATTGGTGTCCTGTCCTGAGTGTATCTACCCAACACCCGAAACTTTCTCCCCTGGATGGGCATGGGGAACCCCCCGCGACCCTAGTAGAGGATAAAGTGGAAGATAATGGTTGGATGGATATATCAAAGTCTAAAGAAGGTTGTTTACGATGAGCATCTAATTCACGTTTGTGAACTCCAGCTCTCTATTTTCATGAAGAAATCAAAAACTTCATGAGCAAAAAGTCATTCATAGTTCACTTATTTAATTTCCCCCCTCGATACAGCCTCCCTATCTTGTCCCTTTAGTATGACTGAACACACTAACCTTAAAAAAAATAAATAAAAAAACATTCCTGTCCTACTGAAGAGCTCAGCTAATTTAAGCTGGAAGCTGGAGGTTGCAGTGAAGCCCGAAGACAAAACATCACCGCTTCACAAACACAGTCTCTGATCAGCTTTCCAAGTGCCATTATAAAAGTCTGATCCTAAATACCACGACATCAAGCGCCTTGGACAGATGAGAAAAGAATAAATAAAACTTAATGTGGAAAGTCAGTCTGGTGCGTTCTCGTTCGAAAGCAATACGCTGATGCCAACGCCATGTCTCGCTCTTTTATGCTGCAGGCCTGTTATTACTGTACATAACCAAGATGTTTAGGTTCCTGTATAATTTTAAATCTCTTTCATGGGACTTGATATAAAATGCTGACCATCCAATCATGTGTTCAAAGTGTTAGTTAAACTTTTATTTAGCAACAGCTAAGAGTCTTACAGACGTTCTGGCTGTTGGTTGCGCCTGCAGCAGTTCTAAATGTCTGAATGTAAGCATGTTGGTGGGGAAATAATTAAGCATTTCTATATGACAAATGCCAAAAACCCCNCCCATGCCCATCCAGGGGAGAACATTTCGGGCGCTGGCCAGATACACCCAGGACAGGGCGCCAATCCATCGCTGGGCACTCACTCACACAGACACACTCTATATGGGGCAATTTTGAAGAACTCAATTAACTTGATCCATATTTTTGGACTGTGGGAGGAAACCGGAGAACCCGGAGGAAGCCCAAGCGGACATATGGAGAACATGGAAACTTTACCCAGATGAGATTCGAAGCGGGAATCCCTAGTGCTGAGGGGCGAACATGCTAACCACTAGGCCCCCCAAAATTCCACTTCTACTTAATTTTTTTTTTAAATAATGAAAGACTGAGAACAAATGAATAACAAAAAATAAATAAATAAAGTGGAACCACATAATATAAGCCTTCCTGACACGGGCATTAATCCGGGTTTATGGGAAAACACTGGGGAAGGCTTTCTTTCATCAACAGAAACTAAACTGTCTGCATCGAGACTAAGTTTAATATCTGAGCATCATTAGGGGCAGTGTAGCTCAGTGGTTGGGGTGTTGGGATATCAATCAGAAGGTTATGGGTTCAAATTCCACAACCAATGAGGGCCCTTGAGCTCCAGGGATGTTGACTAGATTACATGGCGGAAGACCAGTTTATGTTTTGTTTTTTTTATATATGAGTGTGTGCCCAGTGATATATTGGCTCTCTGTCCTGAGTGTTTCTGCCCAGCGCCCGAAACGTTCTCCCCTGAATGGGCATAGGGAACCCCACCGCGACCCAAGTAGAGGATAAAGCGGAAGATAATGGATAGATATATCAGTGTAATGAAGGTTGTTTACGAGTATGAGCATCTAAAACTGACCAGATTTACGTTGGGCTATCAATCTGAAAGGTGAGGGCGAAAATCTCAGGTCCACTGACATTACCAATATGGCCTGTTTAACCCTCCAGTGATTCTCTGATCACTGTGCTTTTGTAAATCCCTGAAGGAAAAAAAGCGTCTGCTAAAAAAAAAAAAAAAAATACAAAAAAAAATTATAAATATACACACGCTTACATATATATACACACACACACACACACCATGTAACAGCTATTTCCGGATAGAAAGCTTTACAAGTGCATCTCCACAAGACTGGTGTCCTCAAAGGAACTCCACACAGGAATAGGACATGCAGACAATACACACACACGCACAAAAACACACACAGAAGTTGTTGCAGCACTGTTTACACTTACACTGAGTAATGTAAAAAATATGTGAACTAAAAAGTATCTTTAGGTTAGAAAACACAAAAGACACCTTTATAAGCATTAAAGCTTAAAATAATAAATATATAAAATTAAAAATTAAAAAGGGGTTTATTACGTATAATAATATAAGACAATAAACACAAGATAAATACTGTAAACTGTAATGTTATTTTCTTTTCATCAAGCTTCTGGTAAAAAAAAAATTACTAAGAAATCTAAATTTAAGAAACGATATGATATTAAGATAATAATTCTTAGTATTGTAATAATTTTGGCTCTACAGTAACAATGTATGTTATCGAGAAGGGGGAATTAATTTTACTTAAAATTCTTAAGTTTAAAGGATAGTCGTAAGACCCGAAATGTTGTACATCTTACAGACAGTGGATTCGACCAAATGACAGGAAAGCAAGCGGGAAGGAGCAGAGACTAGGGATTAGTTTATATGAGGAATATTTTGGAGACATGTTGGAGACAAGTGATTCGGACATGCGCAGAGAAGACAAAGTTTATATTGGTTAAAGCGTGATGAGGATGGAGCCTCAAGGCAGAAAGAAAAGAGAAAGGTTAAAGAAGAGGTTTATAAAGGACATGCAGGAGGTTGGAGTAGCAGATAAGGATATTCAGAACAGGGTGAGATGGACGATAATGATCTGCTGTGGCGCCCTCTAATGGGAATAGCGGTAAAAGTTTAGCAAAGATTTTATACACTGGAATAATACATCCACCCTGATGTCTTAGTCCTGTAGTAAACAAAATAAATAAATTAATAATAATAAAAAAAACTGCACCAAAACTTAGGTGTGTGGGGCTAAACCTGAGAGAAATACAATTTCCATCAATCATCTTCCACTTTACCCTCTACTAGGGTCGCAGGGGGGGTGGGTTCCCTACGCCCAGGGGAGAACGTCTCAGGCGCTGGGCAGATACACCCAGGACAGGGCGTCAATCTATCGCTGGGCACACACTCACTCACACAGACACATTCTATATGGGGCAATTTGAAAAATTCAATTGACCTTGATCCATGTTTTTGGACTGTGGGAGAAAACCGGAGAACCCGGAGGAAACCCACGCGGACACGGGGAGAACATGGAAACTCCACCCAGATGGGGATTCGAGAGTGCTGAGAGGCGATTGTGCTTACCACTTAAGCTGAGAGACCCTGAGAGAAATACAATTGATTTAAAAAAATAAATAAATTATAATAATATGATAACGAATATACGATTAGATTCGGCATATCATTACACATCATTATGCCCTTCCTGCTGTAACCCTCCTGTTTATCCATGTTTGGAAGCAGCATTCTGACTGATGACTGCAGATAGGTACTGTACAACCCCAAACAGACATCATTTACATTCAGCATTTCCCTATAGCATGTCTTTGAAATGGGGAACGAAATCAGAGACCCCAGAGGAAATCTCAATGAGACAATGAGGACGCCACATTTACATTACATTTAGTCATTTAGCAGATGCTTTTATCCAAAGCGACTTATGATTAAGAAAGCCACACCTCAGTAGTTATGGAGAAAACCAGCTACACTGTTGAATTATCAAACCTGATTGTTATATGATGCTGAAACCCCTCCCCCTCATTTTTACCCCCCCCCCCCAACAGGTATTTGGTAAAAAGATGCGTCTTCAGTAGTTTCTTAAAAATATCAAGTGCCTTCCGGACAGAGTAAGGACCATTTTGCAGTGGTGAACGCCACAGAGTAAGAATTAGCTCCTCGGTGAGGTGGAGTCAGCAGACGGCGATCATCACTGGAGCGAAGGGAACGAGTCGGAGTGTATTTCGCAAAGATAGAGTGAAGGTAAAAGGGGGCAAGTCTATAAATGGTCCTGTAGGTCAGAGTCAGTGACTTGTACTGAATGCGGCAGCTACAGGGAGCCAATGGAGAGAGATGCATAATGGAGTGACACGAGTCCTTGGGCTGGTTGAACACAAGTCGGGCTGCAGAGTTCTGAATTAGTTGAAGAGGCCTGATTGTGGAAGCTGGGAGACCGGCAAGCAACGCATTACAATAATCTACATCGAATGAACCAGTGCCCACCAGAACCAGAGTCTTCTCACTGTGACCTCCATGCCACAAACAGATGCTTACCCACTGACAGCTACATATGAAAAAACAACTCCTTTTTATTGGCAAAGGAGAATTTTTTACATTTTATTCTTTCCTTTTCTTGCCCTCATATCCATCAAATCTTCTCAATATCGCATCTTCCTCCCGTTCGCTCAGATCCTGATTGGGGTGGGTTAGCTCAGTGGTTAGGGTGTTGGGCTATCAATCTGAAGGTTAGGGCTTCAAATCCCAGGTCCACTGAAGTTACCAATGTGGGTCCTTGAGCAAGACCCTTAACCCTCATTGCTCCAGGGATGTTGTGATTAACCCTGTGCTCACCTTGTAAGTCGCTTTGGATAAAAGCGTCCAATAAATGACCCACTTTATAATTTATATATTTATTTATCCTCCTCCTTTACTCATCTCGCTGTGCCTCCTGCTCATCTGAGTACTATGGGGAGCAGAGCTTTCAGTCGCTCTGCTCCCAAACTCTGGAAGTCCCTCCCACCAGACATCCATACCATCGATTCTTTTCCTTTTTAAATCTAGACTTAAAACTCAACTTTTCAAAATTGCACATTGTAAATATATATTTTATTTTTATTCTATTTTACTTATCCTTTTCAACAACTATTTTGTAAATCTTTTTTTTTTTTTCCTTACTGTAAATCCAATTTTTAACTTTATGTGGAGATGTCAGGAAAGAATTTCACTGCTGGCTGTACCATGTATACGCACATAACCAATAAACCTGATTTGATTAACCTATTTCTCAAGATCACCACACAGTTGTATGCCTCGTGTCCTTTAGTATGTTGTGCTTTATTGATTCTTATTTTGTACAGTGACCTTGAGTATTGTGAATGTATATTTTATGTATATATTATTATTACTACTACTACGAGGACGGCACGGAGGCTTAGTGTTTAGCACATTCGCCTCTCAGAGCTAGGTATTCCCGGTTTGAAACTCAATTAGGGTGGAGTTTCCATGTTCTCCCCGGATCCGTGTGGGTTTCCTCCGGGTTCTCCGGTTTCCTCCCACAGTCCAAAAACATGGATCAAGGTCAAGTGAATTCTCCAAATTGCCCCATTTAGAATGTTTTTGTGTGTGTCTGAGTGAGTGTGTCCAGTGATAGATTGGCACCCTGCCCAGCGCCCAAAATGTTCTCCCCTAGATGGGCATGGGGAACCCCACTGCACCCCTAATAGAGAATAAAGTGGAAGATAATGGTTGGATATTATTACTACACTTTATATAAAAAAATAAGAAACAATTTTTTTTTTAAATGGTTTTTATATATATATATATATATATATCAGCATAAATAAGTTGATCTGTGATCAAGGAAATACCAACCTGTTCCCAGAGAGTTTCAGCCACCTGGTCGATGATGCTGCCCAGCTCACGGAACTCCCCTGAGTATTTCACGTAGGCCCAGGCGCACAGAGACGTCAGAGCCACACCCATGATCAGATTGCACAGCGTGGCCACAGAGTTCACACCCACAAAGCCAGTCACCAGGGACACCACGTACATGGCAAACATGAGGGCAAAGAGAGTGGCGGGGGTGCGCGCCGCGTAAAAAATGTTCTTCCCATCATTGTGCTTGACGAAATTGCTGTAAGCCTCATCCAGCTCTGCCTCCAGCTGCTCCTGGTAACGGCGGCAGAACTCCTCACCTCCCATCTTCTTAACCGCACGGAACTGCCGTATGGAGCTCTGCTTCAGCTCCTCATGACTGCGCTCCAAACTGGCCGGCGCGATGTACGGCTTTTCTCCTCCACACACCTGTGGAAAGTCACCGTAAGTGTGGAGTTTGAAAAGGCTAAACATTTTTATTTTGGTGTCTCTAAATGAAACAAGGAATACAATTATTTCAAACCAAAATATCCAGTATTAAGGTTGGAACCACAAAAGTGGCACTTAGCTGGTCCAAACGGGGTGCATAGCTTTTGACATTATGAAATTTCAAATCAGGGCGGCACGGTGGCTTAGTGGTTAGCAAGTTCTCCTCTCAGCTCTAGGGATTCCCGGTTCCAATCCCAATCTGGGTGGAGTTTCCATGTTCTCCCCGTGTCCGCGTGGGTTTCCTCCGGGTTCTCCGGTTTCCTCCCACAGTCCAAAAACATGGATCAAGTCAATTGAGTTCTCTAAATTGCCCCATATAGAGTGTGTTTGTGTAAGTGAGTGTGTGTTCAGTCATGGATCGGCGACCTGTCCTGGGTGTATCTGCCCAGCACCCGAAACGTTCTCCCCTGGATGGGCAAGGCAAACCCCCCCACGATCCTAATAGGGGATAAAGCGGGAGATAATGGATGGATGGAAGTTTCAAAGCCAAACTAAACCATTGCTGTGCAAGGTGGTCTCCAGAACAGTCTGAAACATTCAGGTTCTCACATGGTGAATGTTTTCAAGGCAGCCTACCATCAAGCCAAGTCATAAAGGTTTCTTCAAATGAATGAAGTTCATAATAACTTGACTTAATCTATATTTCTTCCTACCAAAGATATTAATTTCATCAATGCATACGATTTGCAAAATGTTTTAATGAAAATCAGATTTTCGTCTGTGACGCGACACCACCCATCTTACATCTGCCACCTAAATCTGGCAGTTAAACTCATTTTATTATCTACCAAATAGGGGCAATTTAGAGCAGCCAATATACCTTGAATAATGGTTTTTGGCCTGTGGGAGGAAACCAATGCAGACACGTGGGGAACATGGAAACTCCAGATTGGATTCGAACCTGAATCCCCAGCGCTGAGAGGAGAACATGCTAAACACTAAGCCACCGTGCCATCCGGCAGCAAAACATATTCTTAAGTACCATGTTTAACAGAAACCTGGATTGTGTTTAATTAATATCCATCCATTATCTTCTGCTTCATCCTCTACTGGGGTCACGGGGGAGTTCCCTATGCCCATCCAGGGGAGAACGTTTCAGGTGCTGGGCAGATACACCCAGGACAGGGCGCCAATCCATCACTGGGCGCACACACACACTCACACAAACACACTCTATATGGGGCAATTTGGAGAATTCAATTGACTTTAATCCATGTTTTTTGGATTGTGGGAGGAAACCGGAGAACCTGGAGGAAACCCACGCGGACACGAGGAGAACATGGAAACTCCACACAGGTAGGGATTTGAACCGGTAATCCCTAGCGCCGAGAGGAGAACATGCTAACCTAACCACTAAGCCACCGTGCTGCCCATTTAATTAATATCTGTAATTTAATTTAAAAAATGCCCTCAACCTCAATACTATTGTTTATAAATCATTCTTGTTCTTATCTTATTTTCACATCTGTCATCCTGTTGTTATTAGTTCGTAAATCAATGTGATAATTTGTTATTTTTTCTGTAGTATTTGTGCCCTGGTTTGGTCTGCTCTGTTCTGCATCGGTTTAAAAATGATTTTGTTACACAAATCCAAGTTTTAGATTATGAAAGCTATGTATAAACAGAACTGACCTAAATCAGTTGGTTTGTAGTTGCTGATTTTAAGTTTTAACTTGGTGCTAAATCCGATATTCTTTTTCATAGGAAGAAATCTAGAATTCTAAGGACTATAGCTGCAATAAAGAAAGAAACAGACAATAAAATAACTCATTGTCCAACAGAGGGCGCTACAGGACGACAATCTGATACATGGAAACCCTATGACATGAGGATTTAATTAGAGGGCAAGGTCCATTTAGAAGAAATTGTCAAGCCAAGATCCAAACAGACATAATTTCTAGCTTGTGTTATGATTTAATGTGTTGTAAACTGAAGTCACCTAGTAGTTCCATCAGCATTTAATGTTACAACAACTGAAAGACTGAACAAATTACAAATATCATTTAATTGATTTTAACAATATGTGGTGTTCTAAATGCTGAACTGAATGAATTATAAAACTTGAATAGAATTTTTCCCTTGAAAGAGCTACAATTAAATAAAACGACAGTCTAGTTAAATCCATTTCAAATCTGTTTATTCCCTCTGTCACTATTCCTCTCAGTTTTTACTGCTGACAGTCCATTTTTTTTTTTTTTTAAGAAAAAGCAAGCCGCCTGAACGAGTCTTTCTTTGACTCTTAATACTGCTCCTCACTTCGTACCCAGCCTGTGTATGGCAGCACTTCCGAATCTGCACAGATCTGATTGGCTGAGGAGGGCCTTCGGTGATCTTACGACTCACACAATTAATTTTAATAAATTACTTACAGTATATTAATTACTGCATAGTGAAGTTCCGCTGCTTAAACAAACAGGGCCAATTAAATCAATAGGTTATCAGTTTGGGTTTTTAGTAAGCCTCTGGGTCCAGACCCGGATTGCCTTTTAGTGACCTCTATGACCATTACATTTGGTCATTTAGCAGATGCTTTAATCCAAAGCGACTTACAAGGTGAGCACAGGGTTAATAACATCTCTGGAGCAATGAGGGTTAAGGGTCTTGCTCAAGGACCCACATTGGTAACTTCAGTGGACCTGGGATTTGAACCACCAACCTTCAGATTGACAGCCCAACGCCCTAACCACAGAGCTACCGCGCCCTATAAAGGTCTATGAAGACATGAAAATAAATAAAATGCCTGGTAACTAAACCTTACAAAATGCTGAATGGTTATGGATGCATTAAAATCTGCCAATAAATGTGGCTAATACTGATCTACCTGCTCCATGCTTTTGATGTAGATGTCTTTTGCCCCAGCGACCGCAGCAAGGTTGTTCGCTTCAGCTGTGGCCTGAAAAAGAGACAAGAGGGGGGAAAAAAAAAAAAAAAAAAAAACCCTTACAATCTTCTCGCACGTTCAGATCAAATTGCATGCCTTGAATTTAATGCTATTAAACTTCCACAAGGTTAAAAGTATTAAAACATGCCAACACATAGAGGATCAGGAATATAATTGTTCTGTAGCTTACGTTATTCAAGGTAACTTAATGATACATGGATTGTACAGGGGCGGCACGGTGGATTAGTGGTTGGCATGTTCTCCTCTCAGCACTAGGGATTCCCGGTTCGAATTCCAATCATGTTCTCCCCCGTGTCTGCGTTGGTTTCCCCCGGGTTCTCCGGTTTCCTCCCACAGTCCAAAAACATGGATCAAGTCAATTGAGTTCTACAAATTGCCCCATATAGAGTGTGTGTGTGTGTGTCTGTGTGAGTGAGTGTGTGCCCAGCGATAGATTGGCGCCCTGTCCTGGGTGTATCTGCCCAGCGCCCGAGACGTTCTCCCCTGGATGGGCATGGGGAACACCACCGCGACTTTAACAGAGGTTAAAGCGGAAGATAATGGATGGATGGATGGATGGATTGTACAGAGGAGCTCCACATACAAAACAAAATAATAACTAAAAAAGATAACTAACAGGTCCCGTGATCAGCGATGGATCTTACCTGTAACATGGACTTGGGATGTGGTAACTCTTCCCCTTGATAAATTTTCATGTAGGCCTATGAGCATAAACTCGAGAGTTCAGATCCACACAAACTCCAGTGACATGAGAACTTAGTTGAAACCGTACTTACCTTGAAATACTGCACAAGATCTTTACATGTCACTTTAGAACCTCCGATTTCTTTCTCGACCAAATTTTCAGGAGCTAGCAGAAGCGGGATCAAATTAATAAGCTCTTTTTTGAATTCGGGATCAATGTCTAAGTGGGAAAAAGAAGCCAAGAAACTTTGATTAAAATCGATTATAGACCTTGCATCTGGGAATGTCTAAACCATTCAGCACAGGCATGGCCACAGTCCGGCCTGCCTGTGGCCGGGCTTATAATGTTATTTATGGCTTGCTATTAAATGAACGTTCAAATGTAAATCCGCCTCCTACCACATGATGGCAGCACCATACTAATACTATCTGTGTCTGCAACTGTGTCTCTGGCAAAACTGAGGATATGTTCAGAAGGGCAGGAGTAGGATTAGGAGTAGGAGTAGGGCAGGATCTTATTAGTCTGTGATAAAAACAGACGCACAGACACAACCACAGATTTTTTTAAGCGTCATTGAAAACATGAATGTAAGAGGAGCTGCCTCTAATTTAAATACCTTTAAACACCATTTATGGCGGGATGGTGGCATAGTGATTAGCATGTTCTCTCAGTACTGGGGATTCCCGGTTTCCATGTTTTCCCCGTGTCCACGTGGGTTTCCGGTTACCTCCCTCAGTCCAAAAACACGGATCAAGGTCAATTGAATACTCCAAACTGCCCCATATAGAGGGTGATTGTGTGAGTGAGTGAGTGAGTGAGGGAGCCCTGCGATAGACTGGCATCCTGTCCTGGGCCCAAAACATTCTCCACTGGATGGGCACGGGCTTGGGGAACCCCCACCGCGACACTAGTAGAGGATAAAGTGGAAGATAATGGATAGATAAATACCCATCCATCCATTATCTTCCGCTTTATCCTCTATTAGGGTCGTGGGGGGGGGGGTTTCCCATGCCCATCCAGGGCAGAAAGTCTCGGGCGCTGGGCAGATACACCCAGGACAGGGTGTCAATCTATCGCTGGGCACACACTCACTCACAGAGACACACTCTATATGGGGCAATTTGGAGAACTCAATTGACCTTGATCTATGTTTTTGGACTGTGGGAGGAAACCGGAGAACCCGGAGGAAACCCACGCAGACACGGGGAGAACATGGAGACTCCACCCGGCTGGGGATTTGAACCCGGAATCCCTAGCGCTGAAAGGAGAACATGCCACCGTGCCGCCCGGATGGACCATTTAAGATATTCTATACTTTTTTCAAATGTTATTGGACTCTTCAGAATTGGGTCTTTATAGTTGTTCATGCCCCAGTGGCTTATTTTCAGTTACATTACATTTAAAAACTAAAAGTAATTGTGACAATGTTTTAGAACAATTGTTTTATAACAGTGTGTATTTTCATATAACTAAAAACACAAAAAAATGTCAGAAGGAACTATTGGCCCCCGGGAATCTTCACATCAAATTTGGGCCTCTTTGCAAAAAGTTTGAACATCTGCACCAACACATGTCTGTAAGGTGTGCATCATACCTTTTAGGCGGCCATCAAAATGAGGGTTTGTAGCTACTTTAAGCCCCGGATGAGGGAGGAGGAAGCAGTTAATGTTGGAGAAGCAGGAGTGGATGTGTTTCCGGACGTTCTGGAGTTCCTCGTGCTGGTTCTGTTTCACCTGAGAGAGGACACAATAAATAAAGAGAATATATATATATATATATATATATATATATATATATATATATATACATACATATATATATATATACATACATACATACATACATACATACATATATACATACATACACACACACAAATACACATACTTTTTCCATTTGTTGCACTTATTATAAAACATGTCCTTTTTAGTTCTTTAAAATACAGACAAAATTCAAATCCCTGAAAAAAGAAAAAAAAATAATAATAAAAAAAAAAACCTCTTTGTTTAATTTTACATTATTTTAAATTCAAAAATCGAATAGAAAATAAAACTAGTAGCAACCCAAAACTATATAACTAGAATTACAATTACAATAATAATAATAATAATGATATTTTAAAAATGGTGGCTTAGTGGTTAGCATGTTTGCCTCCAAGAGCTGGAGATACAGGTTGAAATCCCAATCTGGAAGGAGTTTCCTTGTTCTCCCCGTGGGTTTCCTCCAGGTTCTCATGATCCTTCCCACAGTCCAAAAGCATTGATTTAAAGCAAATTGAATGCTCTAAATTGCCCTATATAGTGTGTGTATGTGTGTAAGTGTCCTGTGACAGATTGGCACTGTATCCTGGGTGTATCTGCCCAGTGCCTGAAATGTTCTCCCATGAATGGGCATAGGGAACCCCCTACAAGCCTAATAAAAGATTAAGTGGAATATAATGAATGAATTAATGAATAAATAGTAAATAAAATAAATGAACTCAAAAATGAAGTGCTATAGTATAAGTTATGTAAAATGTATTGTAGCTGAAGCAAGAAAATAAAAGGTGTTCTAAAATAAATTGACACTTTAAATAATGTGAACATCAGTGTGTGAGATTCATTTAAAAGCAGAGACATGGCGGTTATTTGTGGGAATAAAAATAATAAAATAATAATAATAATAATAATAATAAAAATCACCCTACATCATCCTAGGGTCACCTTATGTAATCAACACAACAAAAATCTTCTTATAAAAGAGAATGAATGAATAAGTGGTGCTAAATGACGACATGTGTCTGAGTGAGATAGAGCAAGCTCAAATCAGAAACATTAAGATTTATCAAAACCCTGTGTCATTATTTAGTAAAACCAGCCAGAAACTTGATACCCAACGTGAAACTCCCACATACCTGCAATCGCTTCTCGAGAAAATTATTTCCTCCCTCCAGCCCATATTCATGCTCATATGGGTAACTCCAGTCTCTTATCAAAAACATGAGAGACTAATAGAAAAAAGAAAACATCAGTGTCAAGAACACAGTTCTGTTAAAATTACAAACTGTAATGAGTTTCTGTAATTACAAATGAAAGAAATTCTAGTTCAAGCAATTTATTTATATAGTGCTTTTTACAACAGTACATCGTCACAAAGCAGCTTTACAGAATGAAAAGCCTTTAAACCCCCAAAGAGCAAGCGAAGTGACAGTGGCAAGAAAAAACTCCCTGTTATGTTGACATTAACATAAGGAGGAAACCTTGTGAGGACCAAGACTCAGTAAGGGACTCATCCTCCTTGAGTGGCCAGCCAGCAACAACAGTGTAGAACACTAATGTACAGATTGTGTCGAGATCGGGTGACTATATTTAACAAATGGAAAAACTAACAAGTGGAAAACTATATGCAAGTCCATTAAGGGGGTCCTGCAGGACTGCCAGTCCAATTAATATCCAGGTTCCATGCAGTATTCATAGTAATCTGATAGTTTTAACATCATTCGCATAACTGGTCATATAAATATTATTGAAAATATAATGTACAGCACTGCAGCCAAACACCAATTAGGCATAACAAATACAAACAGGTGAAGTAAATAACACTGATCATCTCTTTATCACAAGGCTGTCCACATGGACTGATCCAACAGAATATTAATAGTGCTACATTATGTGCTGTTTGTGTGTGTGTGTGTATATATATATATATATATATATAGGCGGCGGCACGGTGGCTTAGTGGTTAGCACGTTCGCCTCTCAGCGCTAGGGATTCCCGGTTCGAATCCCCATCTGGGTGGAGTTTCCATGTTCTCCCCGTGTCTGCGTGGGTTTCCTCCGGAACATGGAACAAGTTAATTGAATTCTCAAAAAATTGCCCCCTATAGAGTGTGTCTGTGTGAGTGAGGGGGGGGGGGGGGGGGGGGGGGGGGGGGGGGGGGGGGGGGGGGGGGGGGGGGGGGGGGGGGGGGGGGGGGGGGGGGGGGGGGGGGGGGGGGGGGGGGGGGGCCCAGCGATGGATTGGCGCCCTGTCCTGGGTCTATCTGCCCAGCGCCCGAGACGTTCTCCCCTGGATGGGCATGGGGAACCCCACCGCGACCCTAATAGAGGATAAGCGGAAGATAATGAATGAATGAATGAATGAATGAATATATATATATATATATATATATATATATATATATATATATATATATATATATATATATATATATATATATATATATATATATATATATATATATATTTAAAATATTCTATATTAATAAATTCTCATTTTCCTCTTTAAAATTTTAATTTATATTGTAACTTCAAAATAACAGGATAATCAGGGTCCGTGACCCATAATTTCATCCTTATCTCATGTACCACATGTTATATTAATGATAATAAATTTTCTTGAATCTTGAATTATGCCCGAATTTACTTTAAGCTCAACCACATTTTATTTATATTTCGACATCTCATAACGCTTAATTCTATACCAGTTCAGGTGCATCCCACAAAACACAAGCTTTAAACAAAAATTATAAATAAAAAAAAGTCGACAAAGAGGGGTGGACTAAAACTCTCCCATGAGAAATGTGGATTTCCCTTCAGTGAGACCTCACATTACGTCCACAGTGTCGATCTCTTTCAAAAAAAAAAAATCTATAAACATAATAAAGCAGTGCAATTATTCCAGATTGCAATCTGAAAGTGTAGTGTAGCTCACCTGAAATGGTTTTAGGTAGATCTCCTCCATGGCAAGTCTTCCATACTCTGTAAAAAGCTATCAGAGAATAGAGAGTAAGATTAAAAGACAGTACTGACCGGCATTTCAAGATGCTGCCATTTAAAATAGGACCAAACTTTACTATCAATAACATGTGAGATCTGGGTCGACACTATTCTAACGACACTGGTGGTCACATGGTAAGATATCCTAAATCAAACATGTACAGAATCTCATGTTCCAGATCCTAGAATTACAGTATTCACACCTGAACAAAAGAAGTGCATTCAGGGTGAAACAAACCAGAGTTCTGTCTAACAAGAAATACCAATGCAGGTGTGAAAACTTTCTTATACTGTGCACACAAAACCGATGATTTACTTTAATGAAAAGAGAGAGAAGAAAAAAAAAATAATAATAATAAATCAGTCACTGAAATCATTTCAAACCTAAAGTAAGAAATAGCACCCAAAATTTACTTTTATATATACTTATACTAGAGCGGTACAGTGGCTTAGAGGTTGGCATGTTCTCCTCTCAGCACTAGGGATTCCCAGTTTGAATCCCAAACTGGGTGGGGTTTCCATGTTCTCCCCGTATCTGCATAGGTTTCCTCCGGGTTCTTCTCACAGTCCAAAAACATGCATTAACGTCAACTGAATTCTCCAAATGTCCCCATATAGAGTGTGTCTGTGTGAGTGAGTGATAGACCAGTGATAGACCGGCACCCTGTCCTGGGTGTATCTGCCCAGCGCCCAAAACGTTCTCCCCTGGACGGGCATGGGGAACCCCACTCCCAGCGCGACCGCGACCCAAGTAGAGAATAAAGGGGAATATGATGGATAGATATACTTATACTAGGGCAGCACGGTGGTTTAGGGGTTAGCATGTACACCTCTCAGCCGGTGGGTTTCCTCTGGGTTCTCCGGTTTCCTCCCACAGTCCAAAAACATGCATCAAGGTGAATTGAATTCTCCAAATTGCGAGTGTGTTAGTGTGTCTGTGTGAGTGAGTGTGTGCCCAGTGCTAGATTGGCACCTAGTCCTGTGTGTACCTGCCCAGCGCCTGAAACGTTCTCCCCTGGATGGGCATGGTGAACCCCCTGCGACCCTAGTAGAGGATAAAGCGGAAGATAATGGATGGATGTATGGATGGATGGATATACTTATACTAGGGTGGTTTAGGGGTTAGCATGTTCTCCTTTTAGCACGTGGGTTTCCTCCAGGTTCTCCGGTTTCCTCCCACAGTCCAAAAACATGCATTAAAGTCAATTGAATTCTTCAAATTGCCCCATATAGAGTGTGTCTGTGTGACTGAGTGTGTGCCCAGTGATAGATTGGCGTCCTGTCCTGGGTGTATTTGCCCAGCGCCTAGTAGAGAATAAAATGGAAGATGATGGATATACTTATACTTACTTGCAGATGCTGAAGATCGTCCTCTTGTACATTCTGGGATAGATTATAAACCTTAAAGTGAATCCACAAGAACCAATTAGAGAGGTTTATTTACACCATGACAAAAACATACACATCAGTCTCATCACTAAAGGGTTTCTTCTAGTCCTGAGAATAAACAGTTTTGAAACTATTTTGCTGCCTTAGTTTAGAATTTAGACATCGATTTATGTTTTTGGATTACATAAAACTAAAACTTACCAGAAGTATACAGTATATAATGTATAGAACTGTCTTGTCTAAGCTGCTTTATAGCATTGTATAAATATAAATAGATATCAAACAAACCGTGAGCTAGCATTTTAAATGTAAATGACTAACGTGGGTAAAAAGTCTAATCAAATTATTAAAATTATTAAAGCAATAAAGGTACGAGAGGGCGGGGCATTATTGTGAATAAATCACAGGAAAGAGGTGTTTTTAGGTCCAACGTGTAGTGGAGTACAGTTACACCTCTTTCCCATGATTTATTCACAATAATACAGAACATTCAGTGTCTTATTACTTTAATAAAACACTTACAAACACACTATAATAAAAAAAGGTCTGATTCATAAATGTGTTTATTAAAAGTTAATAATCTAACATTTTGGTCATTTAGCAGATGCTTTTATCCAAAGCAACTTACAAGCTGAGCACAGGGTTAATCACAACATCCCTGGAGCAATGAGGGTTAAGGGTCTTGCTCAATGACCCACATTGGTAACTTCAGTGGACCTGAGATTGGAACCCCCAACCTTCAGCTTGAGATCCCAATGCCCTAACCACTGAGCTAGCGCACCTTTAATAATCTGGTGTTCCATGACATAATGTAGGACAGTGTTTTAAATAAACATTGATCACAGAGTAACAGGAATCTGGTTTCAAAACGGCAAATTACAGAACGCAGTTTCTGTTCTGTTCAACAATAGGAAAATAATGTATGGTATATAACGCATTGATACAAATGTGAGGTGGTCAGAGGTGCGTGTTATACATTTACATTTGTTCATTAAGCAGACGCTTTTATCCAAAGTGACTTACAAGGTGAGCACAGGGTTAATCACAACATCCCTGGAGCAATGAGGGTTAAGGGTCTTGCTCAAGGACCCAGATTGGTAACTGCAGTGGACCTGCGATTTGAACCCCAACCTTTAGATTAATAACCCAAAGCCCTAACCACTGAGCTACCGCTCATTATAGTCAATATTGTCACGGCTGTACCAACAGCTTAGCCAATCAGATTTTGGGGAATTCTGAAAAGGAGAGGAATGGTGGTTTAGTGGTTAGCACATTCGCCTGTCAGCGTTGGGGATCCAGGTTCAAATCCCAATCTGAAATGTTCTCCCAGTGTCTGCATGGGTTTCCTCCGGGTTCTCCGGTTTCCTCCCACAGTCCAAAAACATGGATTCATATAGTGTGCGATTGTGTGAGTGTGTGTGCGCCCAGTGATGGATTGGTGCCCTGTCCTGGGTGTATCTGCCCAGCCCCCAAAATATTCTCCCTTGAATGGGCAACCCTCCCCTCACACACACACACGTACACAACCCTAGTAGAGAATTAAGTGAAGGATAATGAATCAATTCATTCATTCAGAGAACTAAAAGTACCTGAACTGAACTGGTCATGGTGCTGAGAGCAAACAGCGTGGCGCAGTCTTTAATGGTGGACTGACTATCGAAGGCTCCCTGTGTGTCTATAAGAAGTACAGCAACCTGCAACAACAAAAGCAGCTTTCATCCAGGACATCATCATCAGGTTCCAATCTCTTGATCTTACTTTGATCCTTGAGTTCTTCAGGGCTACATGCATGACAGACTAAACCAGTACTAACAGTAATAACCCCATCTCTCATAGAACAGGAAAAACAAGCAGCCTTTAAATCTGTTACGGTTCCCGCTGCTCAAAAGGGAATTTTTTTTAAAGGTATTTCATCGAATGCATAATCACCTTGGAGCCGTCCGGTTTCTGAACCACAAAGACTTCACTCCAAGCCAGAATCCCTGTGGTCTCTCGCTCACAGCCACCCCTCCATGTGAAACCAGTGAGAGGGTCTGTCTCACCTCCCAGCCACATAGAGGATTTCTACAGCACAAAACCATAACCATGAATACAATAAACAGCTAGTAATTAGTAGAGCAACTAGTTAATCCATAAAAAACGACTGGTGCTCATTTCATTAATACAGTCAAAAGAGGTTTCGGAGGCCATCCGACTGCACTGGATTAAACACACACACACAAAATTGCTGCCAATACATTTTATATATAATTTTATATTCATAGATTGCTGCTGAAAATAAACTGTTTACATTTGTAACCTTAAACATATTTTTGCATCCTGTGACTTACACCACTTGCACTGTTCCCTCCCGTTACTTAAATGTTTATTGATAGATGCATAGTTCAAAAACATGGATCAAGGTCAATTGAGTTCTCCTAATTGCCCCATATAGTGTGCGTCTGTGTGAGTGAGTGAGTGTGTGCCCAGGGATAGATTGGTGTCCTGTCCTGGGTCTATCTGCCCAGCACCCAAAACGTTCTGCCCTGGATGGGCATGGGGAACCCCCCACCACCCTTATAGAGGATAAAGCGGAAGATAATGGATGGATGTATGGATGATAGATGCATCACTTACTTTAATCATAGCTTATAAAACAACTTTTAGTTTATATCTGTTACAGTGCCATATTTGTACATTTGCCATTTCTGTTTCTCTTTTTTGATATTTAATTGCACATTGTAAATACATATTTTATTTTATTCTATTTTACTCATCCTTTTGAATAACTATTTTGTAAATCAATTTTTTTCTTTTCTTATTCTGCGCTATACATATAGCTAAATCTCTGTCGTTTTAAGAGAAAGGCTAATGTGTACAGAAGTGACAGATTATTCATTCATTCATTATCTCCCGCTTATCCTCTATTAGGGTCGTGGTGGGGTTCCCCATGCCCATCCAGGGGAGAACGTCTCGGGCGCTGGGCAGATAGACCCAGGAGAGGGCGCCAATCCATCGCTGGGCACACACTCACTCACACAGACACACTCTATAGGGGGCAATTTTCAGAATTCAATTGACTTGTTCCATGTTTTTGGACTGTGGGAGCAAACCGGAGAACCCGGAGGAAACCCACACGGACACAGGGAGAAAATGGACAGATTAATTGATCCAAATAAATCAGAATAAATCAATCCAAAGATCGAAAACACACTGCATCTAAAAAAAAAAAAAAAAATCACATATCTGAAGGAAACGTCTGAAGGTTATAAACAAAACATTTTGATTTCTAAGGAGGAGACATTTGGATAAACAAATAAATTGATGCATCTTGGGATTTGCGCTTTAATTTTCTCCACAAAACTGCTCTATTATTTCTTTTTAAAACAACTCCTCACCTGGTCATACATGTACCGGAGCATAAAGTCCAGCAGGAAAGATTTGCCTTTGCGGAAAGCTCCTGCCACCGACACCACCACCACATTGAGGTCCCGGACATGCTCCTGCAGGAGGATGCGCTCGAGTGCCTGCTCATCTAGTGAGAATTCGTGCTCGTCCTCATCCGCCACCACAATTTGAACAGGTCCTGGAACGTCCTCCTCCTTGTCCAGCAGGTCTTCACTCTCGTGCCTATGCATATCAGTGTTCAGCTCCTCCACACTGCCTCCTATGGGGCAACAGAGCCATGCATGATCCGTTAATTACTAATCCAGTTAAAACACTCACTATTAATCCCTTTGCACCCCATGGGGGTTAAATAGTGCATTTAATTTGTATGTTGATACATTATTTTGAACAATTAGTACTTTCTCCCGGGTGGCAAATCACCGTAACGCAATGTGAATGGGAATTTTGGTTTGCAAAAACGGGAATATCTCAGGAATGGTTTGACCGATTCCTTAGCTGTACATAAGCGCTCATTTGAACAATGAGCTGGACGCATCTGCGAAAATCATGTCAATAGCTCAAAAAATGCCGGGAAAAAAAGGGAGACGAAAACAGTGGAATAATAAAAATTGGGCAACAATAGTGTGATTGTCCAATATGGAAACTACACTAAAAACAAGCTCCTATCAAAACTTGTATCATAGTAAAACACACACTTCATATATAACATATAAAAATTAAGATACAGTAATAAGCAGAAAAAAAAGAGAGCGAGAAAAAGAGAGAGCGCGAGAGAATCAAAACTTGTAACTCCATACTACATAAGAGGCAAGAATAAATCCGAACATGCAGTGGGCGTTGTACGGAGCCCCTAAAGGGACATGGAAGAAAAAAAATATTTATATATAACTATTGCGAGATTTTGCATTCATTTTTGCGATATCTCGCATTAATTTATAGTAAAGTAGTAATAGTTATAGTAATAAAAAAAGGTTATTATAAATTGATATATGTGGGTCAGTTTCCGGGTCAACAACAACAAACAAACACAATAAACAACGTTCATCCGCGGAAAAGTTTTATTGAGTTTAATTTTGATATTGGCTTGAAATATTAAAGACATCAAATCAGTGCTTGCCCGCAAACACGGTTTTCGTATAAGTGAGAGACTCCTGAAGCGACAACTTAATGCACTCTCGTCGAAAAACTTTTTGTGACTTGGCGGTCCTGGTTGAATTCATTAGCAACCAAATTCAAAATTCTGGACAGCTTCACAGTTACCGCATTAGTTTTGTAAGATAACATGAGAGATCACAAACTTTTGTTTATTATTTATTTATATATATATATATATATATATATATATATATATATATATTTTTTTTTTTTTTTTTATTTATTTTTTTCCCCTTTTTGTCTTTATTTATTTTTACTTCCATGTCTCCTCAGGGGCTCCGTAGCATTATGATGACCTACAGTACATTAGAAACCATTTTAAAGGATGTGGCCACTACACGCTGTGCTATCTATCCGATAATTCAACTGGAGCTGAAATCATGTGATCAAGATACTCTCCACATGCTTTTAGAAACCAGCAATTGACTGCTATCTCAGACCTCACAATTAGAGCAAAACATTTTTGCGCATTTCCTTTAAACCAGTGATCCGTTGTACGACCCATCAAAACCAAAATATTACGCAGTTCAGGCAGTTTTCTCAGAGGTGCAGACAGATTGCTGAGGTAACAGTTTAACCAAACTGTCAGAGAATAAAGAAAAAGCTGAGTAAAGTAGTGTGACAGCGTGAGAATGCTTGAGCAGCAAGTGTAAGAGGAACGGCGTTCAGGCGGCTCATGTGATGCTGGATAATGATTTAGGATTTTGATGTACAAACAGAAAGTCCTGTGGTACTCTGTTGATTAGGCACAGCACTGAGGACTGTTTACATACGTAACTAAGCAGCAAGTACCAAAGTGAATAAACAATAGGATTATGTTCAGTGTGAAAAAGTGTTTGATTTTTAATGATTTGAAAATTAAGTGGGTCGGCACGGTGGCTTAGTGGTTAGCACGTTCGCCTCTCAGCGCTAGGGATTTCCGGTTCCAATCCCATTCTGGGTGGAGTTTCCATGTTCTCCCCGTGTCCATGTGGGTTTCCTCCGGGTTCTCCGGTTTCCTCCCACAGTCCAGGAACATGAATCAAGTCAATTGAGTTCTCCAAATTTCCCCATATAGAGTGTGTCTGTGTGAGTGAGTGCATGCCCAGCGATGGATTGGCGTCCTGTCCTGGGTGTATCTTCCCAGCGCCTGAAACGTTCTCCCCTGGATGGGCACGGGGAACCCCCCCGTGACCCTAATAGAGGATAAAGCGGAAGATAATGAATGAATGAATGAAAATTAAGTGTAAAGTCTATCTAGTGTTTAAAGTATTTATTGCAAAATCAGCAAACACAGATGAGGTATCATTTCTGCTTTATTTGCCTAAATCTTCAGGTCTTGTAGTTAAACTCAGTGGCTGTTTAATGCGGACAGAGGAGAAAATGATGTTCCACTTCATGAGTTTAAACAGTTAATAAACAGCACGAAAATCTAATTTAAATCTTATTTAAAATTAATTGTAGGAAGTACAAAGTTGGTTTTTCTTAATGCCCCGTATACTCTTAGGTTATTTATAGGGCAAGAGAGGTTAGGTGTCCATACTAAATAATTTTATATTTGAAACTTCACTCTGGTGCTCTTTAGGTAGGCTAGGACTTTTTTTGTGTCTCTGGTATTATACTTGGGGCATTCTACAAGTAGATGTTTCACAGGTGGGTGTTGCTCCTCCCTTTATCAGGTGTGCATGGGTGAGTCTGGTGTGTCCAATACAGCATCTAAAAATGGTGACCTGGTCTGTATGGTGGGACATATTTCCTGTTGTTTATTTCTTGTTTGAGCATTCCATTCTGTTTGCCATAGTTTTTTAATGTATAGTGTGATGAGAAGGGCAGCGTCTGTTGGTAAACGTTTTGGGTCTCGTGGTTGGGTTGCTGCCCCTTCATTTCCAGGGATTCCACGGTGACCTGGAACCCAGATTTTTTAACGTTGCCGAGATTCTATTTTGTTTAGAATTTTATTTATTAGTGGATGTTCGGTCATGTAGTTTGTGAGCGTTTGGAAGTACAAAGTAAGTCTTCTGAAATATTTCTCTGTACACCGATGTTACACGCATTACAAGCAGCTAAAGATATCATGACACCTGGACAAGTAAGCATGTTTAATATAAAGTGACTCACACAGAGGAATTCAACACACATATACATACTGATGAAGTGAGAACACATGCCCGGAGTGGTGGGCAACCTTGTACAAGGCACCCAGGGAGAAATTGGGGTTAGGTGTTTTGCGCAAGATTTCAACCATTGTACTTGGTGGGACCGGGAATCGAACCTGGGACCTTACTGGAATTCTGGTTCCCCAACCAAAAAAAAACCTGACTACAAGCACAATAGCAAATCAACTTGGTAAAGGAAGCAGCCTTGCGACCTGAAGGTCCCTGGCTTGACTCCTGGTCTAACCCTAATTGCTCCCAGGACGCCGTTATATAGGGCTGCCTGCTACTCTGGGCACGTGAGCTCACTTCAGTGTGTGTGTGTGTGTGTGTGTGTGTGTGTGTGTTTTTTACTGCACAGATAAGTTAAAGGTGAAGGACAAATTTCTCTGTGTGTACATGCTGTAGGCAGAATAGATCACTTTACCACTAGAATTTCTGAAAAAGCTGACCTTTAAATACAAAAATTAATCAAATGGACATCGGTGTCCTAAGCCGTGTCTCAAAATAATATATTAATAATATATTAATTTACAAAAATAACGCAACCTCATTAAAAAAGTTTAGGGAAAAATAAACCATTTGAAAACAACAAGACTTACATGTGCATTGTGAACTGAAAATAAAGTATTTAATAGGGAATGCAGCAATACATCCAAATGTATGACCATATGCACTGTAAATTTGGAGCCAATAAAGAACCAAAATAGAACCTCTGTAGTCTAATAAACAAAAAGGGTCCATTTATGAAATGATGAAAGGAAATAAGGTGAGTTAATGAACAGCTTCCTTGAAAAAAGCCTGACTCACTTATTAGGACTTATACAGGCTAATGCACTCAGCACTCATTCAGCAGAGATGGTTCAGCTGATGACCTCAGCATTTTTGAACCATGTAAGAAATAACCACAATTGAATTTCTCCAGGTCAAAAAGTCTGTGTGTACTCTGAGCTCTAAAGTCAATGCTCTATCACAGCAGTGTTTAGATCATAATGATGGTTTAATGTGCATAATGCATCCTGTTGATTCACAATTAACACCTAATCAATAAATAATCCATTCCATGGTACTGTAACAACAACTACTGTATGTAAGAAACATCAACAACCAAATAATCAACACTCACTACACTGATTAGCTTAACTCAAAAAGATTATGAAAATAATGTGTGTGTGTATATATATATATATATATATATATATATATATATATATATATATATATATATATATATAAAATAAAATAGTAATATATATAAATATATATAAAATAGTAATATATATATAAATATATAAAATAGTAATATATATATATAAATATATATAAAATAGATATATAAATATATATAAATATATTAAAAAATATATTGACAAAATATATATATTATATAAAAACAAAAATGGTTGTTTTTGTTTGTGGTTATAAAATGTAATGACTCCAAACGCTGCTTTTTATCAGCTCCAAGCTCCAGATAACTCAAAACCAGTCATGTAAACATGCATAAAGGGCATGATGACAACACAACTTTAGAGCTAAGACGACAGGAAGTACAAATCTCTAGCTTCTATTCAGACGCAAAAGGCTTTGCTCATGTTATGAAGTAATGTCTCAGACGAGAGGAAGCAGTGCATTTCCTTTTATCTTTAGATATGCAAATACCCTTAAATTCTAAAGCGCTGCTGTTAATATACATCATAAGAAATGAACATTTATCATTTTAATATTTTAAAACCACAGAGAACCTAAATTATGCAAACATTACAAGTCCTGAAAGTTAAAGAAAGTTTAGAAAATAAAACTTTTGAGATCGGAAACTTTAAGTTGCCAGAACAACCTCAGAATTTATTTCCAAATATCATGCTGAACTTTAACATAGATTGCAACAGATAGTATCTGCTGAGTGGCTTCAAATTTCAATTTGTACATCTTAAAACGGTTTAAATACCACAAATGCGAAACAATAATAATGAGCAACGTACATACAGTATCAATAACAGATGCAGACAGTAGGGGTGCGAATCTCTGTGTCTGGCGATTCGATTCAATTCCGATTTTTGAGGTCACGATTCGATTCAGAAACGATTTTCGATTCAGAATCGATTTTCGATTTAGAATCGATTTTCCAGTTCAAATGGCCTTTGAATTAAACATTTATTTAAAGAATACTTTCAAGTTCCTTCCTGTATCAAATCTTTTTGCATCATTTTATATTTACTACAACGGGAGCTGGTTAACAAGCTTGCTGTTCGGTGGCCAAGTGGATCCGTAATGCAATATGCAGTACGCTCAGGAGGGGGCGCCAGAAATAAAACGTAAACACATTTTTAAAAAATCGATTCTTGAACACTTTGAATCAACTACAAATCGCCTGGACTACGAATCGCGATTCATTGAAGAAGAATCGATTTTTTTCAGCCCCTAGCAGACAGTACAGGAACATCAGAGATGTTCCATCTGAAATACACGTTTCTTCTGTTTATTTACCAGATCACTTTATTCCTGAACTACCTGAGCTAATACTACAACAACCGGCCCCCAAAAATAAGTTTTACTTCTATTCTATTTAAAAGACACTAGCTGCCAGCCACTCATCACCACCAATCCCAGCAGCCGGGCACTTAACCCCATTAATAACTACATGGTGGAGAAAAAAAGGTGGATGTGTCGGAGTGCACACAATAAACACTGCTGTGTCTAAACCACCTCATCTAGTGCCACATACATTAACAGAGCACCACCACACAAGTGTCAATGCAGTGCTAAAACCCTCCATTACCCAAATAACCATTATAGATAAGATATAGCTTATGAGTACACAATGTTTCTTATAGGAATAATGGAATTCTACTAATAATAAAATCCAATACAAACGTAAAAAAGGCGCTGGGCACATACACCCAGGACAGGGCACCAAGCCATCGCTGGAGACACACTCACTCACTCACACAAACACACTCTATGGGGCAATTTGGAAAATGCAACTGACTGTGATTCATGTTTTTGGACTGTGGGAGGAGAAACTGGAGAACCTGGAGGAAACCCACGCAGACTCAGGGAGAACATGGAAACTCCACCCAGATTGGGATTCGAACTGGGATTCCTTAGCGCTGAGGGGCGAATGTGCTAACCACTAAGCCAACGTGCTGCCCCAGACAGGTTTATGGAAAAAAGCTTTATGGAACCGAAGCAGACTGGACAGGTTTATGGAATCATTCAGACTGGACAGGTTTATGGAACCGAACCAACATGGCTAGGTTTATGGAACCGAACCAGTTTATGGAACCAAACCAACCCGGATAGGTTTATGGAATCAAACCAACCTGGACAGATTAATGGAACCAAACAGGTTTATGGAATCAAACAGGTTTATGGAACCAAACCAACCAGGATAGTTTTATGGAACCAAACAGGTTTATGGAACCGAACCAATCCGGACAGATTTATGGAACCAAACAGGTTTATGGAACCAAATCAACCCGGATAGTTTTATGGAACCAAACAGGTTTATGGAACCAAACAGGTTTATGGAACCAAACCAACCCAGACCGGTTTATGGAACCAAACAGGTTTATGGAACCAAACAGGTTTATGGAACCAAACCAACCCAGACCGGTTTATGGAACCAAACATGTTTATGGAACCAAACCAACCCGGACCGGTTTATGGAACCAAACATGTTTATGGAACCAAACCAACCCGGACCGGTTTATGGAACCAAACATGTTTATGGAACCGAACCGGACAGGTTGATCAAATCGAACCAAACCAAACCGGACTGGTTTATCGAACCGTCCATACCTGAATGATGCTGCAGCACCGTTACACCTCTGTGTCTGACTGACCGACCAGGAATAAATACAAGATGAAACCCTGCATGTTTCCACGATGTGCTTCCTACACAGCTCCTGTGTTCATCCATCCATCAGCCCGTTCATTCATTAATTCATTCATCCATCTGACACTGAAACACACCAAGCTTTGACCGCAAAGCCAAAACAGTAAACATGCCAAATAGAACAGCCGTTCTAATCTACTCATGTCTTTTAAAGTGACACTTATACATGAGGGGTCGTTAGTTAAATGTTTGCCTCCGTTTTCTAAAATAAATCCCCCGGTTTAGTCAGAAGAAGCGTCCGCTGAACGCTGTCAGTAGCGCGTTAGCATCATTAGCATCAGCTAGCAGGTGTCAGTGGAGAGTCGGTAACAAACGCCGCGGATCTTTAACCGACGCCCCGATAAAAGTAACACCCCGTTTCAGTTCCACAGAGAGAAAATAAACCCGGTACCCCGCTTACCCGAGCCGGACAACGAGTTAACGCGGGGTTTGGCGGAACGGTTCTGAAGCTGCAGCCCGCGCGCCCCATCCGCCATCTTTATTCACCTTACTTCAAAATAATCCAGCCTCGCTGACGTCACAGCTTTATCCCGCACGCGCTCCTCTCCACCCATCCTCCATATCCAGAGATACCTCATACACACTGAACATACTAGGATCGCCAGGGTTGGGGGTGGGGGGGGGGGGGGGGGTTCCCCATGCCAATACAGGGGAGAAGGTTTCAGACGCTGGGCAGATAGACCCAGGACAGGACGCCAATCTATCACTGGGCACACACTCACTCACACAAACACACTCTATATGGGGCAATGTGGAGAATTCACTTGACCTTGAGCTATGTTTTTGGACTGTGGGAGGAAACCCACGCGGACAGGGGGAGAACATGGAAACTCCACCCAGATGGGGATTGGAACCTGGATCCCCAGCGCATGCTAACCACTAAGCCACCATGCCACCCTGATTAAGTATTCCATCCATCCATTATCTGCCGCTTTGTCCTCTATTAGCGTCGGGGGGTTCCCCATGCCTATCCAGGGGAGAACGTTTAGGGTGCTGGGCAGATACACCCAGGACAGGACGCCAATCTATCCCTGGGCACACACACACACACACATAAACAAACTCTATATGGGGCAATTTGGAGAATTCAGTTGAGCTTGATCCATGTTTTTTTCCTGTGGGAGGAAACCAGAGAAAACCCGATGGAAACCCACACAGATCTCTTGCAGACACGGGGAGAACTTGAGTGGTATTTGAACCTGAATCCCCAGCGCTTAAAGAAGAATGTGCTAATCACTAAGCCACTGTGAAGTCCTAGTTTAAATATTCATTCATTCATTAATTCATTATCTTCCGCTTAATACTTGAGTCATGGGGGAGGGGGTTCTCCATGCACATCCAGGGGAGAACGTTTCGGGCGCTGGGCAGATTCAACCAGGATCGGGCCTCTCCAAATGATTCCATACTCTGTAGCCCAATTTGTCCCTCCATTAGTCCTCTCTCTCCATTGGCTCCCTGTAGCTGCTGCATTCAGAACAAGACTCTGACCTACAGGACAATCTCTGGATCTGCCCCCTCTTACCTTCACTCTATATTTCACAGTGTTCACTTTGCTCTAGTGATGAATGTCGCCTGGTAATTCAACCTCACCGTGGTGCTAATTCTCACTTTGAATTGTTTACTCGAATTGTTTACTTGCGACTAAAAACACATCTCTTCTTCCACAAACACCAACTATATATATATATATAATCCCCTCTTAGCACTCTCAGGTTCGAATCCCGAGTTTCCATGTTCTCCCTGTGTTCGTGTCGGTTTCCTCCCACAGTCCAAAAACATGGATCAAGGTTAATTTTATTCTTTAAATTGCCCCATATAGAGTGGGTTTGTGTGAGCAAATGTGTGCCCAGTGATAGATTGGCACCCTGTCCTGGGTGTATCTACCCAGCCCCCGAAACCTTCTCCCCTGCATGGGCATGGGGAACCCCCCACGACCCTGGTAGAGGATAAAGCGGAAGATAATGGATGGATGGATGGATATATATATATATATATATATAGAGAGAGAGAGAGAGAGAGAGAGAGAGAGAGAGAGAGATAGCGTCCTGTCCTGGGTGTATCTGCCCAGCACCTGAGACGTTCTCCCCTGGATGGGCATGGGAACCCCCCCGCGACCCTAATAGAGGATTAAGCAGAGGATAATGAATGGATGAATGAATGAAAATATCCAGATGTTAAACTATTAAATAAATAATAAAGATAATAGGACAATAAGTTGTCAGGAGGTGCAGTTTTCCAGCTTTCCGTCTCCACACTGTGCTATACCAAAACTTTACCAAGAATGTATTTCTTCAAACTCACATGAAGTCTTTAACAAAACATACATGTTATAAAGACCATGATAAACACAGATATCAGCTTTTATTTCATTTATTCATTCATTATTATCTTCCGCTTTATGCACATCCAGGGGAGAACGTTTCGGGTGTTGGGCAGATACACCCAGGACAGGGCGCCAATCTATCACTGGACACACACAAACACACACACACACACTAACACACTCTATATGGGGCAATTTGGAGAACTCAATTGACTTGATCCATGTTTTTGGACTGTGGGAGGAAACTGAAGAACCCGGAGGAAACCCACGGGGACACGGGGAGAACATGGAAACTCCACCCAGATTGGGATTTGAACCGGGAATCCCTAGCGCTGAGAGGCGAACGTGCTAAACCACTAAGCCGCCCGGTATCAGTTTTTATTTCATAAATTTTTTTTATTGCTCTATGAACTGTAGAGATGATGATTTAGATTCAGAAAAACAACCTGTTCTCAACCTTTCAAAATAAGTTTAATTAAAGGAATATTTTCTTTATATTACTCTCAATTAAAAGACTTTTTAAACATGTTGCATGTGTAGTGTGAAAATAGCTGGCAGGTAAAATTAAGAGGAAGAACGTCTAAAAGTTCTCGAGTGTAGAACCATGCAGTTTGTTAGGACTGGACATTATTGATATGAGACAAGGCTCCGTCACTCTGCAGCAGTGCTGGTAAGGCCATCTTGTATGGCGTCATGTCTTTGTTAAGCATCTTCCTGGAGGCACTGAGCAGGCGGGAGTAGTTGTCAGGGTTGTACTGAGGTGGTAGATGGTGACGATGTAGTAGCGGCAGGTTGTCTCTCTGTCTGTGAGAGAATAAGAGCGGTGGCCGACGCAGACTTTCTCCATCTTTTAGCGAGTCGGGCAAGGCTTTGCGCTTGCTCTCGGGCAGCAGCATGATGCAGAGCACAGAGAGCACAGCGAACGATGCGAAGATCACGTGATGCAGAAAGTAGCCGCCGTTATTCTGCAGCTCCATCAGAGAGGATGCCGCTTTGCCAACGCTGCCTGCAGCCATCACGAGACCCAAAGCTCCACCGCTGACAAAGATACCAAGAGAAAAATGAAGAGAAAGACTTTATTTCTCTGACTGCTTTACATTCAAATCAATGCATTATTATCTCAATTTTTTAAATAAACTGCGTTATGCTATTTGGCCACTAGATGGCAGCATTTGGTTGCTGAAACTGAAATCCTGTTACTCAGGGTAAGTGTTCAATTTAAAAACCTGACTAGATTACGTCCTTAATAAACAATAGGGGTGCGAATCTCTCAGTGTCTGGCAATTCGATTCGATTCTGATTTTTCAGGTCAAAAATTGATTCAGAATCGATTTTTGGTCTTTAAATTTTGTTAAAATTTTGTGATTGACAAGATGAAACGACAATGTAAACAAATTTATTTAAAGCAATACTTTCAGGTTCTTCCTGTATCAAATCTTTTTGCATCATTTTATATTTATACAAAAACAGGATTGCGCAAAATTAAAATGAGCAGTGTTAGGTTCGCTTAGCTGCCTGGATTTTTCTTACATAAAAACATTATCAATGAACAAATAATTTAAAATATATTAATACCAAAGTTTATCATGGTGCATTCACCTTTAATCGAAACTAAAATCCAGACTTTACACTCAGAGTGCATTTATTCATTCATTCATTATCTCCCGCTTATCCTCTATTAGGGTCGCGGTGGGGTTCCCCATGCCCATCCAGGGGAGAACATCTCGGGCGCTGGGCAGATAGACCCAGGACAGGGCGCCAATCCATCGCTGGGCACACACTCACTCACACAGACACACTCTATATGGGGCAATTTTGAGAATTCAATTAACTCGATCCATGTTTTTGGACTCTGGCAGGAAACCGGAGAACCCGGAGGAAACCCACGCAGACACGGGGAGAACATGGAAACTCCACCTAGATGGGGATTCGAACCGGGAATCCCTAGCGCTGAGAGGCGAACGTGCTAACCACTAAGCCACCGTGCCGCCCTCAGAGTGCATTTAGATTTGGCGCCAGAAACGTTCTCCCCTGGATGGGCATCCCCCCCCACCGCGACCCGCGACCCTAGTAGAGGATAAAGCGGAAGATAATGGATGTATGGATGGATGGAAAAGTAGGTCATGACTTAATGACCATGAGACAATGTAAGATAAACCTTTATTTATCCTGCAATGGTGAAATTCACAAGTGGGTTCCATGCTGAGACCAGTTGAGAATCCCTGATATAGAACATCAACATAACAGAGCCTTCGTGACTCTACATGTATGTTCACATGTACAAACCAATGTAAATCTGAGGTTGTGGTGCTTACCGGACTACAGTGGGCATGACCTCACAAGCAAAGAACACACTGAGCATAGCCAGAGCCTGAGAGGAAAGAAGTCCAACAACAGACAGCATCAGCACCAGTCCTCCACGAAGGTCTGACAGAAGGAGAACAGTCAGAAAGTTACTGGTTTATAAAATGCATTTATACTCACACAAATACTGATGAACTGATTTACTCTAGGCGGCACGGTGGCTTAGTGGTTAGCACGTTTGCCTCTCAGCGCTAGGGATTCCCGGTTCGATTCCCCATCTGGGTGGAGTTTCCATGTTCTCCCCGTGTCCGCATGGGTTTCCTCCGGGTTCTCCGGTTTCCTCCCACATGGATCAAGTCAATTGAATTCTCAAAAATTGCCCCATATAGAGTGTGTCTGTGTGAGTGAGTGTGTGCCTAGCGATGGATTGGCGCCCTGTCCTGGGTCTATCTGCCCAGCGCCCGAGACGTTCTCCCCTGGATGGGCATGGGGAACGCCACAGCGACCCTAATAGAGGATAAAAGTGGGAGATAATGAATGAATGATTGATTGATTTACTCTACATGTACAGAAACTGGGATTAGGACTTGGACCAGGAGCAGCAAGTCTAAAACCCAGACTAAAAGAACTCTGAGTTGTTTCTGTAAAAATGGTCGGGTTAAATGCATCATTAACAAAAAAAAAAATTCAAAAGTCAACATCTGTCATTGTACGCTTGTGTCCCCTCTAAATCAACACTGGGTCGGTATTATACTGGGGGTGCGGGAGCTCAGTGGTTAGGGCATTAGGCTGTCAATCTGAAGGTTGTGGTTTCAAATCCCAGGTCCACTAAAGTTACCAATGTGGGTCCTTGAGTAAGACCCTTAACCCTCATTGCTCCAGGGATGTTGTGATTAACCCTGTGCTCACCTTGTAAGTCGCTTTGGATAAAAGCTAAATGACAAATGTAAATCTAAATCTATTAAAATAAAAGAATTGAAACGTTAGCCTTACACTGTGTGAGAGCCAGGAGCAGTAACGAGGAAAGGCCTGTGAGTATCGCAGCCAGCAGTAAGATCCCTCTGCGGCCGGCACGATCCACAGATACACACAGGAAGCCGCAGGCTGCCGCTCCCGTGAACGCCCGCAGAAAATATTCAAAGTAAAACTGTGATGAGTAGCTGTGAAGGTTCCGGGTAAAGCAGTACTGGATGCCTGTGCCGATGAAACTGCAGAAATCAGAAAAGAATCAGCATAAGGGGCGGCACGGTGGCTTAGTGGTTAGCACGTCCGCCTCTCAGCGCTAGGGATTCCCGGTTCGAATCCCCATCTGGGTGGAGTTTCCATGTTCTCCCCGTGTCTGCGTGGGTTTCCTCCGGGTTCTCCGGTTTCCTCCCAAAGTCCAAAACCATGGATTAAGTCAATTGAGTTCTCAAAATGCCCCATACAGAGTGTGTCTGTGTGAGTGAGTGTGTGACCAGTGTTAGATTGGTGCCCTGTCCTGGGTGTATCTGCCCAGCGCTCAAAACGTTCTCCCCTGGATGGGCATAGGGAACCCCCCCATGAACCTAATAGAGGATAAAGTGGAAGATAACGGAAGGATGGAAAGACACCCCCAACACGGACTAATCATACTTCTACCATCAGGTCGGAGGTACAGAAGTGTGAAATGCAAAACCAGCAGATTATAGAACTCTTTTTTCCCCATAGCTATTAGACTAATGAACAGCTGAGCTAATGACCACCTCACAGACCTCACAAAGCAATTTTTGCACTACACTACTGCAATATAATGCAATTTTTTTGCAAAGATTATACATAAAGAGGGCAGCACGGTTAGCACGTTCGCCTCTCAGCACTAGGGATTCCCGGTTCGAATCCCCATCTGGGTGGAGTTTCCATGTTCTCCCCGTGTCCGCATGGGTTTCCTCCGGGTTCTCCGGTTTCCTCCCACAGTCCAAAAACATGGATCAAGGTCAATTGAATTCTCCAGATTACCCCATATAGAGTGTATCTGTCTGTGTGAGTGAGTGAGTGTGTGCCCAGTGATAGATTGGCGCCCTGTCCTGGGTGTTTCTGCCCAGCGCCCGAAACGTTCTCCGCTGGATGCCCCCCCCCCAACCCCCCCACCCCCCGCGACAGGATAAAGCAAAAGATAACGGATGGATGGATATAGAGTGTGTGTGTTTTTTTATATTTCTATTTGTCATTATTAGAATTACTTTTTCTTACTCATCCAGGGCGGATGGCAAAGTAAGACTTTCATTGCACAGGGAAACATGTTTCTTTACAGTGTATATGACAATAAAAGATTTGAATCTCTTTGAAATCATCTTTATATTATTCATTAGTCAATATGTAGTCAGTTATTAGAGGCCACAGCATGGACCTGGTACCTAAAGACCTCGAAGAAACCCTTTAATTTAGTGCATGATGAAATTTCTTTGTTTCTAAAACTATCACTGCTGGGATATTGCGGCCAGAAGAGAGCAAACAACAAAAACTGTACAGTAATTACGTAGCAGAATAAACACTGGGTTTGCAACGAGAGCCACCTTGTGGTAACAAGACCTTATTACACTCAAATAGCAGTTCAGGGTCCACATTTCTGTGAAGTTGGATTATAATAATAAACCAAAAACAACACAATATTGAATTAAAATTAAGATGAACTGAGGTAGTTTCTTTATGAAACTTACAGTGTAAACGACAAAATCAGACAATTCCTCCAGATTACTCTAGTGTGACGAAGCTTAAGGACACTCTGGAATTTCGGGTGGGTGTCCTCTGGGAACATTACATCTATCTCTGCAAACCAAGAACAAAAAAAGTTAGTGTTTAAAACATATGGGAGATATGATTGATTTTAACATTGGACACACATAACCCACACCAGATTAAACAGAAATGAATCCAGACTGTTTCTGTTGCTTAATTTATTAAAGCAATAAAGCACTAACTAATTGTTGAATAATTAGTATATAATAATCATAGCTGATTGTAATGCTATTGTATATACCGTATGTAAAATATATAAATATATTTGTTTTATATGTCTATGCTCTTCTTTTTTCACTACATTTGTTACTTATTTTGTTCTGTGATGTGTGATGTGCTAAAAAGGCAATAATATATATATATAAATATATATATAAGAAAAAAAGCAATAAGGCATGAGAGGGTACGCATTATTGTGAAAATTTTATTGGTAAATAATACGGTGGCTTAGTGGTTAGCACGTTCGCCTCTCAGCGCTAGGGATTCATGGTTCGAATCCCCATCTGGGTGGAGTTTTCATGTTCTCCCCATGTCCGCGTAGGTTTCCTCCAGGTTCACCAGTTTCCTCCCACAGTCCAAAAACATGGCTCAAGGTGAATTAAATTCTCCAAATTGCCCCATATAGAGTGTGTCTCTGCGAGTGTGTGTGTGCCCAGCGGTAGATTGGTGCCATGTCCTTGGTGTATCTGCCCAGCGCCCGAAACGCTCTCCCCTGGATGGGCATGGGGAACCCCCCCCGCGACCCTAATATAGGATAAAGCGGAAGATAATGGATGGATGGATAGACAATTCTGATGTTCAGTGTACAGGTCATGAATCCTCTAGGATCATAGTTTTGAGTGTGTTAATGAATGAATGAATGATCTTCCGCTTTATCCTATATTAGGGTCGCGGGGGGTGGGTTCCCCATGCCCATCCAGGGGAGAACGTTTCGGGCGCTGGGCAGATACACCCAGGACAGGGCGCCAATCCATCGCTGGGCACACAGTCACACACACAGACACACTATATGGGGCAATTTGGAGAACTCAATTGACTTGATCCATGTTTTTAGACTGTGGGAGGAAACCGGAGAACCCGGAGGAAACCCACGTGGACACGGGGAGAACATGGAAACTCCACCCAGATCAAACCGGGAATCCCCAGCATTGAGAGGAGAACGTGCTAACCACTAAGCTACCGTGCTGCCCAGTTTGGGATGTGTTTTTATTTAAATATTTTTGTCACCGGACTCTTTCTTTCCCAATGTATTACATCTGCTCTGTCTAACTTTAAGATGGCGGTACGGGGCAGTGCACCGGCTTCTCACACTCCCAGCTCTGTGGGGTCCGTGAAACGGAATTTCGTTTACATTTCATGTACCGCATGTTACGTAAATGACAATAAAGTCTGCTTGAATCCTTGGATGAATCCGATACCTGTTAAGAGAGCCTCAGCTGGGTAGATCTCGTCCCTCCTGCAGGCTTCATTCCGAGTTACGAACAGCTGCAGGCATCTCTTGGCTTGAGGAATTTGAGATGTGGCTAGAAGCCAGCGTGGAGACTCCGGGAAAACACAGGCCCAGCTGTTCAAGCACACAAATATGCTATCCATTCACTACACGCACACTAATGTCATTTATTAGTATGCGAGTATGCTCACACAGATACAGTGACATGAACGAGACGAATACAAATCAACTGACTCAACGGGTCAACAGAATCAACTCAGCGTTGTATTAGAGTGCTTATAAAAAATCTTCATGCCCCACACTGGAACCCCACACATTATATCATTCTTATATACATTTACATTTAGTCATTTAGCAGATGCTTTCATCTAAGTGATTTATTAGGATTTGTGGAGGATGATATTTTGGATTAGTTGTATTCATGTTAATTAGTCTTTAATACTACTGGCGGCGGGCTTAGTGGCTTAGTTGTTAGCACGAATGCCTTTCAGCGCCAACAAATGCCTCTCCAAATTGCCCCATATAGAGTGTGTGTGTGTGAGTAAGTGTGTGAGTGAGCGATAGATTGGCGCCCTGTCCTGGGTGTATCTGCCCAGCGCCCAAATATTCTCCCCTGTATGGGGAACCCACCCACGACCCTAGTAGAGGATACATCGGAAATTAATGGATGGATGGATGGAATTAGGTTCTGTGACAACACCCCCCCCCCCCCAGGAGCCCAGTAGAGGATTAAGTGGAAAATATATGAATAAATGAATTTTCCCCACAGTAGTTCAATTATTTGAATTAATTTTGAATTATTATTGTTTGAATTCAATTATTTATTAATTATCAAACTTTATTGACCAATACGTTTTTTTTTACCTGGTGTAAATGTCCACCCATCCATTACCTTCCGCGTTATCCTCTACTTGGGTCACGGTGGGGTTCCCATCCAGGGGAGAATGTTTCGGGCATTGGGCAGATACACCCAGGACAGGACACTGTCTATCTATTGCTGGGCACTCACTCACACACCCACACAGACACACTCAATATGGGGCAATTTGGAGAATTTAATTGACCTTGATCCATGTTTTTGGACTGTGGTAGGAAACTGGAGAACCCGGAGGAAACCCACACGGACACGAATTTCTAACCAGATTGGGATTTGAACCGGGAATCCCTAACGCTGAGGGCGCAAACGTGCTAACCACTAAGCCACCGTGCCGCCCCTGTTGTAAATGTGACAAATTTAATTTTGACTGTCTGAAGTGTCATCTAAACGACTGGATGAATAAATGAGTGAGTGCAAAGGTCCTTGAAAATGCCAATTATTTTTTATAAGAATTAATAAAAATGCAAATATGAAACTAATCCTTTAAAGTGTTCGAGTATGTACGACTGACCAGCAATAGGTAAGCAGCAGCAGTAGAGGTAGTGTAACCACAGCCTGAAGAATGGGCCACTTTCTGCAGAGCAAGGCCAGAACGGGCAACAACAACTCGGCAAACACAGAGAAGAACCCACTCACCATGGAGACCATGAGCCTGTGCGCTGGATCACACAGCTCCAAACCTGCAGACAAAATACAGATAACGGAGTGATTGTGTTGGCTAAGATGTTATTTTAAATAACATCTGTTATTGTTAATGTTAAATAACATTTACAAGAACATGCATTTATAAAACCAAAGGAAGTAAAGATGGTGATCAAAATGAGGGCTGTGAAGATACATAACAATTGAAATGTGTATTATTGTAAATAAATCATGGGAAAGAGTTGTTATTAGGCACAATGCATAGTGGAATACAGTTACACATTTTCCCTGTAATTTATTCACAATAATACACCACCTCGAGTATCTTATTGCTTTAATAAAACACCTACAAACAAGGTTTTATTCATAAATGCGTTTATTAAAAGCAAAATCTTTAATAATCAGGTCTTCCGCAACGTAATCTAGTCCGGTTTTTACGGCGAACACCACTGACCCTGGCTTAGTGGTTAGCACGTTCTCCTCTCAGCACTAGGGATTCCCAGTTCGAATCCCAATCTAGGTGGAGTTTCAGTGGGTTTCCTCCGGGTTCTCCAGTTTCCTCCCACAGTCCAAAAACATGGATCAAGGTCAATTGAATTCTCCAAATTGCCCCAAATAGAGTGTATTTGTGTGCGTGTCTGTGTGAGTGAGTGTGTGCCCAGCGATAGATTGGCGTCCTGTCCTGGGTGTATCTGCCCAGCGCCCAAAACGTTTTCCCCTGGATGGGCATGGGGAACCCCCCCCACCCTGAGTAACAGTTTGGTTTCTCTACCAATAAAATACTGCCATCTCGATGCCAAATTACAGAATGCAGTTGCTAAAAAAAAAAAAAAACTAAGATGTATACAAAATTGCATTACAATTGCATTACATTTGGTCATTTAGCAGACGCTTTTATCCAAAGGTGAGCACAGGGTTAACCACAACATGCCTGGAGCAATGAGAGTTAAGGGCCTGCTCATGGACCCACATTGGTAACTTTAAGTGGACCTGGGATTTGAACCCCCAACCTTCAGCTTGATAGCCCAATGCCCTAACCACTGAGCTACCACTCCCATTGGTACGAGGTGTGGGTTATTGTTAATAATGTCACAGCTGGACAAACGGCTCAGCCAATTAGATTTAAGGACTGGAACTACACATTTTATAATATATTTTAAAGAAATAGTTCTGTACAATAGCCTTTTTATTTTAAGGCTCGAGGTTTCAATAGACATTTAAGGTCTGATGCAGGCAAGTATCAATGTACAGGCTTCCAACTGTTCCCACAGTGAGCACAAAACAGTTGTCACATGTCTGAGAGCACAACTGTTACCCAAAAACTGAACTTGGAATTGCACTTCGTGGAATTAGACGGAGTTGTGGTTCTCAGGTTTCTTCCAAAATGCCATCAAGATAAACGAAACAGATCACACTGTACGTGTAAACTTCATTGGGCCTTTGTTGAGTTCCTTTGAAACAAAGTTCTATTGTAAAGCAGGTAAAAATATAAAGTCTCATGTTTTGAATTCATCTTCAAATTCATGTAAAGTCTATAAATGTAAAGTAAATTAAGTCAGCATTATCGAATTATCAAATCTCAGAGTTTAAATAAGCTTGGCATGACTTCCGGGCCAGAGGCCAGTGATTGGACATGCGGTGAGTTGTTGTGAGTTTGAGGGATGAGTGAGTTGGAACATGTGGTGGAGAAAACACGCTTCAGCAATACTGCATATGTACAGGCTGCACGGAACATCTCCCCTGAAGAACCTCAGGAGTCCTGACCTACTCTATAAACATAAACTGCTTGGTTAGGAATGCATTTGTAAAATAATGAGCTTTATAAACTCCCCAAATCCAACATTTTTGTACTTTTTTTGTTTTAATTGTATAAAATGTATGACTGCTTTATCTTCTTAAACAGAACAAACACAAGACCTTTATCACAACAACATTTATAAATTCAGTGTACACATTTTTTGTGTTGTCTCAATAAAAAAACAAATACATTTGTGCATGTTGTCAGAACTACAGGAATTGGACTCCTAATTAAACTCATGGGGCTTAGTGGTTTGCACGTTCGCCTCTCAGTGCTAGGAAATAATAAAGTGACATGAGTTCGCTTGGGTTGGTTGAACACAAGGCGGGCTGCAGAGTTCTGAATTAGTTGTAAAGGCCTGATTGTGAGGGCGGCACGGTGGCTTAGTGGTTAGCACATTCGCCTCTCAGCGCTAGGGATTCCCGGTTTGAATCCCCATCTGGGTGGCGTTTCCATGTTCTCCCCATGTCCGCGTGGGTTTCCTCCGGGTTCTCCGGTTTCCTCCCACAGTCCAAAAACATTGATCAAGTCAATTGTATTCTCCAAATTGCCCCATATAGAGTGTGTCTGTGTGAGTGAGTGTGTGCCCAGCAATAGATTGGCACCCTGTCGTGAGTGTATCTGCCCAGCGCATAGGGCATAGGGAACCCCACCAATTGGGTGGAGATGGGGTGGGAGGGCGATAATGAATGAATTAAACTCATTGTCGCTTTTCTCATGGTCTGTTTTGCAGCAGTGCTGTTTTGTTCCTTAGATCATTAGTCCTATTTATTCATAATTCATTCATTCACTCATTTAATATCTTTTGTTGAATTCTTTACTAGGGTCTCGGGGGGGGGGGTCCCATGCCCATTCAGGGGAGAACATTTCAGGTGCTGGGCAGATACAGCTAGAACAGGACGCCAATCTATCACTGGGCACACTTACAAAGACACACACTATATGGGGCAATTTAGAGCGTTCAATTGACCTTGAATCCATGTTTTTGGACTGTGCAGATGTAGGAAGAACATGGATTCAAGGTCAATTGTATGCTCTAAATTGCCCAGAGTGTGCCCAGTGACAGAAGTGTCCTGTTCTGGGCACACTCCCTCACTCACTCACTCACACAGAAACACTCTATATGGGGCAATTTAGAGCATTCAAATGACCTTGACTCTATGTTTTTGGACTGTGCGGACACAGGGAGAACATGGAAACTCCACCCAGACTGGAATTCAATACTGAAACCCAAGCGCTGAGAGGAAAACGGGCTAACAAGGTTCCGCCTCACTTTGTTTTAAACATTCATAATTATTAATTCATTCATTATCTCCCACTTTATCCTATATTAGGGTCGTGGTGGGGTTCCCCATGTCCATTCAGGGGAGAACGTCTCGGGTGCTCGGCAGATACACCCAGGACAGCCAATCAATCGCTGGGCACACACTCACTCACACAGACACACTCTATATGGAGAACGTTTCAGGCGCTGGGCAGATAGACCCAGGACAGTCCACCAATCAATCGCTGGGCACACACTCACTCACACAGACACACTCTATATGGGCAATTTTGAGAATTCAATTGACTTGATCCATGTTTTTGGACTGTGGGAGGAAACCGGAGAACCCGGAGGAAACCCACGCAGACACGGGGAGAACATGGAAACTCCACCCAGTTGGGGAATCGAACTGGGAATCCCTAGCGCTGAGAGGCGAACGTGCTGACCACTAAGCCACCGTGCCGCCCATTCATAATTAATTAACCAAAAACTAATATCAACAGCTGAAAATCAATGAACCATGTGCTTCTGTGCTTTAATCAGTGGCTGCAAGGTTTTTCACAGGACTGCAAAACGAAAGCCTATCAGAATGTTTGTTCAGCATTAACACGAGCAACAGAATTCCACCAAGCAACTGTTTACTCTCAGTGCATTGTGTGTATGTGTGTGTGTGTGTTTATATAACAGTCCTGTGTTAAACTGAGGGATGAGTTGGACTCACGGGAGATGTAGGAGGACAAAAAGACACCAGCAAGTGTGGAGCCCTGGAACAGTCGAAGGAGCTGAAACACCACAGAGCTGCTGGAGAAGCACACGGCGATGCCGAGCAGACCTGAGGAGCAGATGGAGAGCAGGAGAACCAGACGCCGGCCTAAGCTGAAGCCCACACACACACACACACACACACACACACAATAAAAACGGCTTCCTTTGCAGCATCTTCCAAATAAGACAACATTCATTACACAATGCTTAACACACTACACTGACCGCAGTGTTTATTGAACCCCCAGGTCACTCTAGGTCAGGCAGTTGTAGGCTGATTAAGGATTTTACATTTACATTTTACATTTACATTTAGTCATTTGGCAGATGCTTTTGTCCAAAGCGACTTACAAGGTGAGCACAGGGTTAATCATAACATCCCTGGAGCAATGAGGGTTAAGGTTCTTGCTCAAGGACCCACATTGGTAACTTCAGTGGACCTGGGATTTGAAACCCCAACCTTCAGATTGATAGCCCAACACCCTAACCACTGAGCTACCACACCTATTAGTAGTTATAATCAGGTCTTCCGCAACATAATCTAGTCCGGTTTTTACAGCGAACACCACTGACCCTGGTAAATTCAACTACACTATAAATTCATCAAACCTGATTGTTATTTGATGCTGCACCTCCCCCTTTTTTCCCCTACAACAGGTGTTTGTTAAAAAGAGATGTGTCTTCAGTAGTTTCTTAAACCTGCTTAGTGATTCTGCCTTACGGACAGAGTTGGGAAGATGGTTCCAACATTTTGCAGTGGTGAACGCCACGAAGTGAGAATTGGCTTTTCGGTGAGGTGGAACCGCCAGGCGGCAATCATCACTGGAGCGAAGTGAACGAGTCGAAGTGTATTTTAAAAAGAGGGGAAAGATCCAAAAATGGTTTTGTAGGTCAGAGTCAGTGACTTGTACGGAATGCTGCAGCTACAGGGAGCCAATGGAGAGAGAGAGTGTAGTGGAGTGACATGAGTTCACTTGGGCTGGTTGAATACAAGTCGGGCTGCAAAGTTCTGAATTAGTTTTAGAGGTCTGATTGTGAGGGCGGCACGGTGGCTTAGTGGTTAGCACGTTCGTCTCTCAGCACTAGGGATTCCCGGTTCGAATCCCCATCTGGGTGGAGTTTCCATGTTCTCCCCGTGTCCGCGTGGGTTTCCCCGGGTTCTCTGGTTTCCTCCCACAGTCCAAAAACATGGATCAAGTCAATTGAGTTCTCCAAATTGCCCCATATATAGTGTGTCTCTGTGAGTGAGTGAGTGTGTGCCCAGCGATAGATTGGTGCCCTGTCCTGGGTGTATCTGCCCAGCGCCCAAAACATTTTCCCCTGGATGGTCATTGGGACCCTAATAATACTATGGGTGAAGAGCCCTTAAGAAAGATATCTAACCCTCATTGCTCCCCAGGCGCCATGTGCTAATTTAATCAGTGTGTGTACACACACACACACACAAACTAAGTAAAAATAAAGTGTGTGTTTCACTGCATAGATGGTTTATATGTGGAGGACAAATTCCTCTGTGTGTAAATACAGTAGGCCAAACAGATCATATTATTGTTCACTAAATCCCTTCCCTATAATAAGCAATTATTAAAAATAAAAAGGTGCAAATTAAAAACATTCATTCATTTATTCATTCATTATCTTCCACTTATCCTCTATTAGGGTCGCAGGGAGTTCCCCATGCCCATCCAGGGGGGAACGTTTCAGGCGCTGGGCAGATACACCCAGGACAGTATGCCAATCCATCGCTGGGCACACATTTACTCACACAGATACACTCTATATGGGGCAATTTGGAGAATTCAATTTGGAGAATTCCGTTCTATCCTATATTAGGTTCGCAGGAAGTTCCCCATGCCCATCCAGGGGAGAAAATTTCAGGTGTTGGGCAGATACACCCAGGACAGGATGCCAATCTATCGCTGGGCACATTCACTCACACAGACACACTCTATATGGGGCAATTTGGAGAATTCAATTGACTTGATCCATCTTTTTGGACTGTGGGAGGAAACCGGAGAACCCAGAGGAAACCCACGTGGACATGGGGAGAACATGCAAACTCCACCCAGATGGGGATTCGAACCAGGATTCCCTAGTGCTGAGAGGCGAACGTGCTAACCACCAAGCCACCGTGCCGCCCTAAAGTAAAAACAAATGCTTAAATTCCAGATATTGTACCCTCATGGTCCATAATACCAGCTCCACTTACCATACAAATGGACTTTTTGTAGTTCTTCAATAACAGATTATAGCCCATCTGGTTTTAGTCCCTTTAATTTTGTTCTCTCATGAGAAGTGCAGGTATTATTTGGATGCTGAATGATTTGCAGGATCATTAAGGTGGTGGTGGTGGTGGTGGTGGTCTGACACAATGCATCAAACACAGCAGAGCTGCTGAAGTTTATAAACCCTGTATCCTCCTAATGTATGATCTGTGAGCCACATCCACTATATTGCTCCACATATAGGTGTACAATTTAAAAAGTAAATCTGTTGCTACACAGTTTGTTAGACATTCTCTAATCCTTCATCGGTTATCACAGGATGCTCATTTCGGCTGGACGCTCATACCACACAACCCACACTAACAAACCACCACCACAATGCCAAGATCGCTGCACAATGCTAAGAATCATCCACCACCTTAATAATAAATAATGGCTGCTCTATTGTGGTCTTGTGGCATTAGCAGTTTTATTATTTTACAATTTTACTCTTTATGTTCTTACAAATTCCATATGAGGAGGCATGGTGACTTAGTGGTTAGCACATTCTCTTCTCAGCACTGGGGATCCAGGTTCAAATCCCAACCTGGGTGGAGTTTCCATGTTCTCCCCGTGTCCACGTGGGTTTCCTCCGGGTTCTCCGGTTTCCTCCCACAGTCCAAAAACATGGAATAAAAGTCAATTGAATGCTCTAAATTGCCCCATACGTATAGTTTGCGTCTGTGTGGGTGTGAGTGAGTGTGCACAGCGATGGATTGGTGCCCTGTCCTGGGTGTATCTGCCCAGTGCCCAAAACGTCCCTCCCCCCATGACCCTAGTAGAGGATTATCCATCCATTCTTCCGCTTTATCCTCTACTAGGGTCATGGGGGGGGGGGGGGGACAACGTTTAGGGCACTGGGCAGATACACCCAGGACAGGGCACCAATCTATCACTGGCCACACTCACACACACAGATACACTCTATATGGGGCAATTTGGAGAACTCAGTTGACTTGATCCATGTTTTTAGACTGTGGGAGGAAACCGGAGGAAACCCACGCGAACACGAGAAGAACATGGAAACTCCACCCAGATGGGGATTCGAACCGGAAATCCCTAGCGCTGAGAGGAGAACATGCTAACCACTAAGCCACCGTGCCACTCCAGTAGAGGATTAAGTGGAAGATAATAAATGAATGAACGAATGAAAGTTTACGTTCTTACTAATTATTAAATCAGGCGGTGGATAGTGGTTAGCACGTCCACCTCTTGGGTGGAACCAGCCATCTAGAACAGAACACAGTTCCTAAAGCCTCACCGATCACAGAGGGAGCCAAGCAGCACATAGCCGAAGATCCAGCCAATCATGAAGCAGATGTGCTGAAGCGGAATCTTCCAATAATCCTGACAAACTAAATTCCACTGAGATGAATAAGAACATAGAACAGTTATTGATCCATATGTTCAGAGACATTCAGAACACTCCAGAAACACAAACAGGATGTTATGCAAGGTGCTCTGAGAATGCTGACTCCATCAGAAGGGAAGAAAAATGGAGGAGGGGGGGGGTCACATGATGCTTTGATTGTATCACACTGTTAATGACCAACATGTTTAAAGGTGAGTAGAGGATTTCGGTTTTCTGCATTGTCAGCACTTTCATTCAAAAATTATATTTCCTTTTTTCCAACAACTGCAGGTTTTTAACATTTTAAAGCAAAGCATGAAATACGTATCTTAATCTAATTAATAATAATTAATAATCTCTATTTTGGTCCCTGTTTAATTTTTTTGTTTTGTTTGAAAGTGGATCCATATAAAATAGACTCACCGACCAGTGTTACTCACTGTACACTTTGTCAGCTCCATATACCATATACATGCACTTTGTAGTTCTGTAATTATAGCCTATAGAGCAGGGCTGTCAAACTCAATTGCAACGGGGGCCAAAATTCGAAGCCAGACTTTGGTCACAGGCTGAACACGATAAGCACACTTTTGAGATTGAACACACTAAAACGAAATGTTTTCTGAAATCTGAATAGGAATAATTATGGACCATTTATCCATCCATCCATTATCTTTTGCTTTATCCTCTATTTGGGTTGTGGTGGGGGGGGGGGGTCCCGGTGACTTAGTGGTTAGCACTTTTGCCTCTCGGGGCTAGGGATTCCCAGTTCGAATCCCCATCTGGGTGGAGTTTCCATGTTCTCCCCGTGTCCGTGTGGGTTTCCTCCAGGTTCACTGGTTTCCTCCCACAGTCCAAAAACATGGATCAAGTCAATTGAGTTCTCAAAATTGACCCACATAGAGTGTGTCTGTGTGAGTGAGTGTGTGTCCAGAGATAGATAGGTGCCCTGTCCTGGGTGTATCTACCTGAAACATTCTCCCCTGGATGGGAATGGGGAACCCCCCCCCCCGACCCTAATATAGGATAAAGCAGAAGATAATGGATGGATGGAGGGTTGCGGTGGGGTTCCCCATGCTCTTCCAGGGGAGAACGTCTCAGGCGCTGGGCAGATACACCCAGGACAGGGCGCCAATCCATCGCTGGGCACACACTCACCCACACAGACACACTCTATATGGGTCAATTTCGAGAACTCAACTGACGTGATCCATGTTTTTGGACTGTGAAAGGAAACCGAAGAACCCGGAGGAAACCCACACGGACACGGGGAGAACATGGAAACTCCACCCAGATGGGGATTCGAACCGGGAATCCCTAGCGCTGAGAGGCGAATGTGCTAACCACAAAGCCATCGTGCCACCCGGACCATTTATTTCCACAATAAACCAACTTAAACTTTATAGAAAATAATATACTTTCCTCTCTATATAACTATTTATGACTATAGACTATGAATTTGCAGCAAAAAACATTTAAATATTTTTCAAAATGACGCTTTTTCACAAAAGTAAAAAGAACTAAACAAAACCTTTAGTTTTCTTTGCTCTTGGGCCATTTTAGAAAAATACTTTTATACTTTAAATATCTTGAAATATTTCTGCTCTCCATAAAAACGTTTCTGTGAAAATCATACAAATATAAAATATGAGCATGGTCTGAAAAAACATATCTCTGGGTCATTAATAACAAATGGTCCTCTTATCCTTTATCACTGCTCACAGGATGCTAATGGCTGGACATTTTTGTGCTACACATTTCACTGTCCACAAGAACTGGATTACATTTTTAATACAAAATTCTACTAATAATATACAAAGTGGCATGGACTAATATACACTGCAACGGCTATACATCTTTTTGTGTACTTATTTAAAAATCTTACTCATTGACAGTCATTTCATTTGCATTTGTTTTATTTTCGGACTAAGAATGCAAAATGTGCACTATGGATTTTTAAGGGCTTTATCTAATCATTGATCCTGGACATTATCTCAACTGCAGACTATTACATTTACTCTAAAACAACAACATTGTCTACTAAATTTATTTTAATTGTTTCAGAAAAATAGATCATCTATATATTGAATGATGTTTCCTGTCTACAGGTGTCCAAAGCAAATCAAACACAAAAGAATTAAACTTTGTTTAACTGTGGGTCTCCTCTTCTTTAATATAATTTAATTTGGTGTTATAGATACAGTTAGAAGTGATGTATTTTCAATTCTGAATTGCTCTGATGTCTGTGCTGTCTGTTTAATAAGTTTTTACAATTTATTAATATTTCTATATAAATTATATACCTGCTTTCCAATACTAAACATTTTTTATGTTGTTCTTGCTTAAAATAATTAAATTCTCTTTAAAATCAATGTCAGTTACCATTAAGTTATCTCTGGAACCTCAAACCTACAGCACAAATAGTTTTATATACATTTGGTATATATCAGTTATATTTATTTTAATCCCAGAACCTGCTGTGTAGATAAAACCACGCTGTTATACCTAAAGTTTAAATCCTGTTTAACCTTATAAACTTTTTATTCTCATGCTATTTAACATCGACGATTTTTTTCTCCTCTCAACACTAGGTTCCCAGTTCGAATCCCAATCTGGGTGGAGTTTCCATGTTCCCCTCCGTGTCCACGTGGGTTTCCTCCGGGTTCTCCGGTTTCCTCCCACAGTCCAAAAACATGGATCAAGATCAATTGAATCCTCCAAATTGCCCCATATAGAATGTGTCTGTGTGAGTGAGTGTGTGTCCAGTGATAGATTGGCGCCCTGTCCTGGGTGTATCTGCCCAGCGCCTGGAACGTTCTCCCCTGGATGGGCATGGGGAACCCGCCCCCACGTGACCCTATTTTAGGATTCAGTAGAAGATAATGGATGGATATCTCATACACATAAATGATCTCTGCGGCACGGTGGCTTAGTGGTTAGCATGTTCTCCTCTTAGCACTAGGGATTTCCGGTTCAAATCCCAATCTGGGTGGAGTTTCCATGTTCTCCCCGTGTCCACGTGGGTTTCCTCCAGGTTCTCCGGTTTCCTCCCACAGTCCAAAAACATGGATCAAGATCAATTGAATTCTCCAAATTGCCCCATAGAGTGTGTGTCTGTGAGGGAGTGTGTGCCCTGTCCTGGGTGTATCTGCCCAGCTCCCGAAATTGTTCTCCCCTGGATGGGCATGGGCAGAAGATGACGGATGGGTGGATGTCTCATACACATGAATGACCTCAGTTACAGAGTTGCTTCGGAGTCCCGCGGCTTCTCCGTATCTCCATCCTCTGGTGCACGGTACCACCTCTCTGAGGGTGGTGTTGCTGAGCTCGCTCCAGTTTTTGGGGTACTTGTAGAGCTCGCAGTGGCTCAGTCCTGAGCCGTTAACCCGGGGGATGATGAAGCTCAGGTCCGACTGTCTGGACAGATTACCGAGCAGCAGCGAGTCGGGCAGCAGCTCCGGATCCGCCCGGCACTCATACGACTCCGGAACCAGGGTTAAGAACACGTCGCAAAAAACATTTAAAGACACGGCGAAGTGAGGAAACCAGGTGAACACGGTGACCAGTCGGTTGTATCGTCCGTATCCACCGAGCTTGGGGTAAATTTTGGATTCAAATTCCATCGTTGACTAAACTAAGACCGCACGGCCGGCAGGAGACGCGCCTGCTGTAAACTAATCCAGTGTTTGTGAAAGTGATTCATAAAAGAACCGATTCCGCATAATGGCTCTTTGCCAATGAACTGGGAACCACCTGTTGATTCAGAGCATCTCTATAAAAAGCACTGAAAGTAAAAGTAGTGCTATTTTAGTTCTGTGAAAGTAAAACAAATAAAATTATAAATATATATAAAATATAGCATAGTATATATAATATACTTGTTTCAGGGGTGCTGTGGTTAAAACCCTGTGCTCACTGTAAAAGTCACTTTGAATAAAAGTGTCTTTAGTTTCCTCCCACAGCCCATGGATTCAAGGTAAATCGAATGCTCTAAATTGTCGCATATAGAGTGCGTGTGTGTATACTAACTAATAACTAATATATATATATATATATATAGAGAGAGAGAGAGAGAGAGAGAGAGAGAGAGAGAGAGAAAGAGAGAGAGAGAGAGCAGCATTCATTCATTCATTCATTCATTCATTCATTAAATTCCATTTTATCCTCTACTAGGGTCGCGGTGGGGTTCCCCATGCCTCTATATGGGGCAATTTGGGGAATTCAACTGATCTTGATCCATGTTTTTGGACCCTGGGAGGAAACTGGAGAACCTGGAGGAAACCCACGCGGACATGGGAAACACACGCGGACTCCACCCAGATTGAAATTTGAAATGGGAATCCCTAATGCTGAGAGGAGAACAAGCTAACCACTAAGCCACATATATAATACATATACATACATATATAATATAGCAGCATATTCATTCATTCATTCATTATCTTCCGCTTTATCCTACATTAGGGTCNATTTGGAGAACTCAATTGACTTGATCCATGTTTTTGGACTGTGGGAGGAAACCGGAGAACCCGGAGGAAACCCACACGGACACAGGAAGAACATGGAAACTCCACCCAGATGGGGATTCGAACTGGGAATCCCTAGTGCTGAGAGGCGAACGTGCTAACCACTAAGCCACCGTGCCACCATATATATATATATATATATATATATATATATATATATATATAGATAGATAGATAGATAGATAGATAGATAGATAGATAGATAGATAGATAGATAGATAGATAGATAGATAGATAGATAGATAGATAGATAGATAGATAGATAGATAGATAGATTGCTTCAGGGGTGCTGTGGTAAACTCTGTGCTCACTATAAAAGTCATTTTGAATAAAAGTATCTTCCAGTTTCCTCCCACAGCCCATGGATTCAAGGTAAATTGAATGCTCTAAATTGTCTTATATAGAGTGTGTTTCTGTGTCTGTGTGAGTGAGTGTGCCTCGTGGTAGATTGTCACCCTGTCCTCCATTTTTATCTGCCCACTGCCCGAAACGTTCTCCCCTGGATGGGCTTTGGTAACCTGCTTTGGCCCTAGTAGAGGATTGGGGAAGTGGAAGTGAATGAATGAATGAATGAATACATAAGAATCACATGTGGTACATAAAATAAAAACAAGATTGTTTCACGGACCTGAAGCAAAGTTTTGCCTTAAGCAAATTCATATATATAAATATATAACACTAAAATATAAAAAAAAAAATATAGCAGCGATAAAATATAAAATATAGCAGCAATGTTTACTGTAAGTATAAACCTCTACTAGAGTCATGGGTGCTTCCCCATGCCCATTCAGGGGAGAATGTTACAGGCGCTGGGCAGATACACCCAGGACAGGATGTCAATCTATCACTGGGCACAAACTCACACAAATACACACACTTTATGGGGCAATTTAAAGCATTTAATTGACCTTGAATCCATGTTTTTGGAAACCAGAGAAAGTGGAGGAAACCCATGCGGACACATGGAGAACATGGATACTCTACAAAGATTGGGATTCGAACCTAGGAACCCCAGCACTGAGAGAAGGGAAAAAAAAAAAAATATATATATATATATATATATATATATATATATATATATATATATATATATATATATATACACACACACACACACACACACACACATACATGCATATATACACATACATACATACACACACAATCTAAGGATATATGTGTTACATCTCTAAAGTAGTTATTGATCATAATAAGGAATAATTCCACATTGTCATTAAATAACTATGATCAGAGGTCGTACTTTACACTCAGCAGGGCACTGACCTGATATCATCATTATACTTGTATTCACTACATCTCAAAAGAAATACCTATACTTTTTACACACTACATCTCCAATGTAACATTTAATGTTTTTGACAAAATGAATTTATGGGTCGATAATATGGTTTTATTTGTGTATGTTTCTGGTGTGGTTGCTCAGTGTTTAAGGTGTTGGGCTATTATTCTGAAGGTTGTGGGTTCAAATCCCATGTACAATCAAGGTACCAATGTGGGTCCCTGAGCAAGACCCTTAACCCTCATTGCTCCAGGGGTGCTGTCCCTGTGTTCTGACCTCAGATATTCCATCCATTATCTTCCGCTTTATCCTTAATTAGGGTCGCGGGGGGGGGGGGGG
>JAFMOD010000017.1:273739-316484 GCA_019802435.1 Corydoras maculifer
GGGTGGTTCCCCATGCCCATCCAGGGGAGAACGTTTCGGGTGCTGGGCAGATAGACCCAGGACAGGGCGCCAATCCATCACTTGGCACACACTCACTCACACAGACACAATACAATTGACTTGATCCATGTTTTTGGACTGTGGGAGGAAACCGGAGAACCCAGAGGAAACCCACGCAGACACGGGGAGAACATGGAAACTCCACCCAGATTGGGATTCGAACAGGGAATCCCTAGCACTGAGAGGAGAACATGCTAACCACTAAGCCACCGTGCCACCCGACCTCAGATATTAAGTCGGGATATTTGTAAGTTGCTTTGGATAAACGCCTCTGCTAAACGACCGAATAAAAACATAATGTACGGTTTAATATTTTTCCTCTTCTTTTTAGATTAATGGCGGATGGCAATTAAACTGAAGGTGCATTACCGCCACCTACTGATCTGAGGTACGTTTGAATCCGCTCGTTAAGTTAATTCAATTTAAATCGGAATTCTATTGGACGTTGAGCTGGGGGAGGCGGGACGAGGGAATTGGAGTAAACTTGTGATTAGATGCGGAAATAAATGAGAAAATGGAGTCCGGCGTCCTCGATAGTAAAACATTTTTCTTATTTAAAAGATTTGGAAATCTTTTTTTACTCAAGTGGCTCAACCAACCAACCAACCAACCAACAAACAAACACATCTTGGGGAATAAAATGATTTTTGTGTCTGCAAAAGAAGCACGACTTTATGTCACTAACGAATTCACCATCAACTGTGAAGAAACAGTCTGAAGTAAGTGAGCGATAATTAATTTTTGGTTAATATCCTTTAATTAAAACCTTTTATTTGGCATAATTCGTTGCTTAATTGTTTTGCACATTTGAACATTCATTTCAAATTTGTTCAATTTTTTTTTATAGCATATTGATATACAAATATTTCTGATATTCACATGGTTCTGGACAGGACTTTCATTCATTCATTATCTCCCGCTTATCCTCTATTAGGGTCGCGGTGGGGTTCCCCATGCCCATCCAGGGGAGAACGTCTCGGGCGCTGGGCAGATAGACCCAGGACAGGGCGCCAATCCATCACTGGGCACACACTCACTCACACAAACACACTCTATATGGGGCAATTTTGAGAATTCAATTAACTTGATCCATGTTTTTGGACTGTGGGAGGAAACCGGAGAACCCGGAGGAAACCCACGCAAACACGGGGAGAACATGGAAACTCCACCCGGATGGGGATTCGAACCGGGAATCCCCAGCGCTGAGAGGCGAACGTGCTAACCACTAAGCCACCGTGCCGCCCACTTTAAATATTATTAAAGTATATTAAACATTTTCCTCCGGGTTCTTCGGTTTCCTCCAACAGTCCAAGAACATAGATTCAAGGTAGATTGAATGATCTAAATTGCCCCATAGAGTGTGTGTGTCTGTGTGAGTGAGTGTGTCCAGTGATAGATTGGCGTCCTGTCCTGGGTGTATCTGCCCAGCGCCCGAAACGTTCTCCCCTGGATGGGCATGGGAAACACCCCCCCCCCCCCGACCCTAATAGAGGAAAAATGGATGGATGAATGAATGAATATCAACCAAAAGCAGTTTACTGCATGACTTCATGTGATCGTGCTTGTACACTTTTGATTTAAATAAAAAAGATGCCCTCTTAAAATATTTTATTTTATAAAGTATTTAAAATAAACACTTTACCTTTATTACTTTAATGACATGTAGGTGCATGTCCTTTTAATTCTACTTGAGTAAAATAAATATCAAACTTCAACTTTTATTTTTCATTTCATTTTTCTAACGACTAAAAGCTGCCATCTAGTGGCCAAATTACAGAACACAAATGATTAAAACAAGAACAGCCACAGTATCCATTCATTATCTTCCGCTTTATCCTCTAATAGGGTCGCAGGGGGGGTTCTCCATGCCCATCATGGGGAGAACGTTTTAGGCACTGGGGAGATACACCCAGGACAGGGCGCCAATCTATCGCTGGGCACACACTCACAGGCACACTCTATAAGGGGCAATTTGGAGAATTCAATTGACTTGATCCATGTTTTTGGACCGTGGGAGAAAACCCACATGGACAAGGAGAGAACATGGAAACGCCACTTAGATTGGGATTCGAACTGGGAACCCCTGGTAAATAAATGTGTTTTTAATTTATTTTTAAAGATTAATAGTGATTCAAAATCAAGAACAGTTATTTAATCACACTGTTAAAACAGAAGTTCATTAAAACAATAATTTTATCATGAATCAGTTTGTTTAAAGTCAAGTTTACAGCATGTTCTTGTTTGTAAATCTTAAAGTGGAGGAGCATCATTTCTGTTGATTGAAGAGAGATCCCATTAAGTTCAGGTTCAAGTTATTTATTTATATAGAGCTTTTTACAACATTACATTGTCACAAAGCAACTTTACAGAATGAAAAGCCTTTAAACCCCCAAAGAGCAAGCCGAAGCGACAGTGGCAAGAAAAAACTCCCTTTTATCTTGTTATTCAAGGAAGAAACCTTGGGAGGACCAAGACTCAGTGGGGGACTCATCCTCCTTGAGCGGCCAGGCAGCAACAACAATGTAGGACAGCCATGTAGAGATATTTAACAAATGGAAAAATTAAAAACTGGAAAACTATATGTGAGTCCATTAGTGGGCGTCCTGCAGGACCGCCAGTCCAATTAATAATCAGGTTCCATTCAGTGTTCGTTGGCAGAGCCATGGATGAAGATTTCCAGGAAGCCGGTCACACCTCAAAAGAAACAGACAAGTTGGGCAGTTAGAGCTAATAATAAAGCACGGCATTTAATTAATAACTAATTTATTGACACAGTGCAGTATGTGACTCCGGCATCACTGACTAGAGCAGATTAACTAAAAGAGGCAGATACTGCAGGCTCTACATAGATGAGATGGCGCCCCGGAACAGCATCATTTCAGCGCCACCCCCCCCCCCCAATTAACGATGAGGTGGGTGAAGCATACACTGATCACAGATTACCCCCCAGCACAGCCAAGCCTGAGATCTCCATCTTTATATACAGGGGATTAATTAAACGCAAGAAGAAATAAGTGTGTCTTTAATTTATTCTTAAAGATTAATAGTGATTCAGAATCACGAACGGTAACTGGAAGGCTATTCCAAAGTTGAGGAGCCTTGTGGGAGAACGCTCTTCCACCAGCAGTAATTTTATTTATTCTAGGAGCTAAGAGTAAACCAGCACCTTGAGATCGGAGCTTAACACTGAAATGTACATTATATTTACATTTAGTCATTTAGCAGACGCTTTTATCCAAAGCGATTTACATATGAAAACACCACAAGTCAGAAGTTAAGAAGAAAACCAGCTACACTGTAGAATTATCAAACCTGATCACCTGATCAACCCCGCTTTTTATTCATTTTATTATTTTTTATTTCCATAACAATTGTTTGTTAAAAAGATGTCTTCTCTAATCTCTTAAACCTCTATTATTTACAGATAAACTAAGTTTATTTCAGAAAAAATGGAACAGTTAAAGCTCTTAAATCACAGAGGTTCTTCGTTTAATACATTAGCAATAACATTAGCATCCACATGGGGGGTGGTGTGGTTGCTTAGTGGTTAGCAGGTTCTCCTCTCAGCTCTGGAAACTGGGTTTAAATCCCAATCTGGGTGGAGTTTCCATGTTCTCCCCGTGTCCGCGTGGATTTCCTCCGGTTTCCTTTGGCTTCTCCCCACACTCCAAAATCATGGATTTAAGGTAAATTGAATGTTCTAAATTGCCCCATATCTGCCCAGCACCTAATACGTTATCCACTGGATAGGCATGGGGAACCCCCCATGACCCTAATAATTGGGTAAATAATTGGGTAAAACTTGGGACTGAACTGTGAATGTTGGCTTGTATTGTTGGACGCATGGCCCTTGGTTACCCATAAAGGCCTCCCTGTGAATGATGGTAATTGCCCCCTCGTGTGGCCAGTTGCCCTTGGATAACAACAGGCTTTAGAGTAATTGCCCTCATGTGTCCACAGGCTTTTGGGAAGTTCAGCAGGCCTGGGGAAAACCGAACCCAGACACCCCCAGCTTTTATAATCGAACTTTAATATATATATATATTTCATTCATTCATTCATTATCTTCCGCTTTATCCTCTATTAGGATCGCGGTGGGGTTCCCTCATGCCCATCCAGGGGAGAACGTCTCGGGCGCCGGGCAGACACACCCAGGACAGGGCGCCAACCTATCGCTGGGCACACACTCACTTACACAAACACACTCTACATGGGGCAATTTGGAGAGCTCAATTGACTTGATCCATGTTTTTAGACTGTGGGAGGAAACCGGAGAACCCGGAGGAAACCCATGTGGACATGGGGAGGACATGGAAACTCCACCCAGATGGGGATTTGAACCGGGAATCCCTAGTGCTGAGAGGAGAACATGCTAACCACTAAGCCACCTATATATATATATATATAATTTTTTTTTTTTTTATTATTTATTATTATTCCTTCAGAGGTCAATAAAGCAAAGTCGTTCCTGATCGCGAAACATGAAAACACAGACAGCCGTTGTATTTCAAAAATTTATTTATGAACATAATCTGAGGAACAACAGCAGTTCTTGCTCTCTGTACATGCAACTGTAGAAAATAACAATATTTTACTCCATGAACTTTTTATGTGTTTTTTTAATTTTATTTTAAGTTTAGCGCCTCTGACTTGCAGGATATCGACACAGCTAGAAGTGAAAATACTGGTTCTGTGAGCGCACTGATGACAGCATTGACAATCCCCCCCCCCCTCCCGTAGCTGCTCCAACAATATGTACACAATTCAACTACATTGTACAAACAGAAAAAAAAAAAAAAAAACGGAAAGCAAAAAACAAAAGAGAAAACAATAACAAAGAAAGAAACATTGGGAAAATATTCAAGTGACTTTATTACATCACCTGCAGCTTCTCATTGCTGTTTGAACCCCATACCTTCTATCAGACCAGTACAAAGAGGAGGTTGCAAAAGGTCCTGGGAGATTATATACAGCTTTATGTACAACGGCTGGGTCGTTAAATTTACACAGCAGAGAGCCTCCACCTCGAACATACCACAGGTGTCAGGAAAAGATCATAAATAGGTCATTGTTAGCATTATTGAACAGTTCTACATGCTTTAGGAACCAGACTCCGCCTCAAAAGATATCTACTGTTGGACTGATGCATAAAAACAGAACAATAAACACACACACACACACACACACACACACACACACACACACACACACACACACACACACAAGGCTTGAAATTGGGACCTGATGCGGTGTGAGATGGTACACGACCCGCAATCACAGAGGTAATGATGTCAGAGGGGGCTGATGGGAAGTGGAGGGATCACGGATACACAGATGAGGTTTCTATTGATCACGACACGGAACTGCTACAGTAAACCATCACGATCTCAAGCCTTTAACAGAACATGAAGGAGAACACAATGCTTTAACCAATCAGAAGAGACCGACAAAAAGTCACGGACACATACAACTGCGTGAATACAGATACACACACACACACACACACACAGCTGCTGTAAACAGAACTACAGTAAGAGGATACATTCTGCATTAAGCACTGACGCATCACCCGCTCCTCCCATCATACAGGAACGAACACGCATGACATCATCCATTCTAAACCCCGGTAACGGGGAACCAAGAGAACGTGATCCAAAAATTAGAGCGAGCTACAGCTACAACAACGAATCCTTACGTTTCCAGTCGTTAAAACAAATCATTAATTAATACCAACTCAATCAGTTGGAGCCGTTCTTCATAAAAACAGTCTGAATTCTCTGATTCCAGATTATTAACTCAAAATATTTTTTTTTAGGTTTTTTAAACCTGGACGAAGGGAAGTGGAGGATCGTTAACAAGACGACCAAGAACGTGATTTTGGAGTTTTGGGGAACCCCGTCTTCAGCTCTGAACTGAAGAACTGATGCGTCAACAGAAATGAACTCTGCAGACGAATCCACAACAGAAGCACAATAAAAACATCGATAGTGATGGTCCTGATCGCTAACACATGCCCACCCACCCACCCACCCACCCACCCACCCACCCACACACACACACATCACTCAACCCAGTAAAAAAACATCAAATATCTGCATTTATTCAAAAACAACCGAAAAACAACCAACTAACTAACAACTAACCAACAACGCAAGTGGCCCTCGGCACTAGTTCTCTCCATCACAGCGCCGCCCCTCCGATCAGATTGTGCTTCGAACGACTAAAAGAAAGCAGGAAACGAGGAGAACATGTCGAACGTTTGGATAAGACTCGCACAGAAGAGAACCACTCAACCACTCAGGAACGAATCGGAACCCTGAACACGGTGAACGAGCGACGAGAAGATGAGCAGCCCGCTGACGGAATCGAACCGAAGAGGATGTGATGCATGCTGGGACGTGTGCGGGAGGTAAGCACTGTATGGTGTGGCTATATGTGTGGAGCTATATCTAAGGGTGATAGTTCTAGTACGTCAGCGCCGGTGTGGGTTCTATGGGTTCCGCACGCTGTGATGGAACGCAGGAGATGTGATCTGCAAGAAGGCATTTTCTCGGTTTATAGTTTCTGTTCTTTTTAAAGTTACATACTTCGTGTTTTAAAGCAATAATATAGCTCTACTACTCTTTAAATAAATCCATAATGGCTCTGCTACATCTGAGAACTGTGAGCGTGCCCCTGAAGCGTCACCTGCGCGGCCAATCCCGGGACAGAACCTGCAACCAGCTGTACACACCCCTCCCGAAAATACTGACGCCGTGTACACATTTTGGCCCGTGGGTTAGGAAAGGGGGGGGGGGGAGAGTGCTGCCCAAAAGTGAACTGTACATACAAAGATAATTTTTATTCATTTATTTTTTACACTTAACTGTGTGATGTTACAGTACATAAGTTATTTACAACTGTGCAGTAATGGGTGGCAAAATAAATTATCTAGAAGGCAGCAAGAATACATTGGTTAACGAATATAAAAACTGTACATTTACCCAATACAATTTTTTTTCCGGCTTTTTTTTGTCGCTTTTTTTTTATTTTCCATTAAACTAACATTGGCTCTGTAGTGTTTCAAGTCACATCCTCAGAAAGGGAACAATAAAATGCCCGAGTAAAGAAAAGGGAAAAAAAACCTCCACTAAAACCTCATGGTTAGGTCTTTGCCTGTAAAACTGTGTTTCTGGATGTCCCGTCTCCTTTTCTCTGGAGCGGCGCCCGGAGGCTGATGGCGGGATGGATGTCCTGCTTCTGCTGCCGTCGGCTGCCGTCTGCCGAAAGATCCGCCGGTGCGGCGGGCGATGCTGGAGCGTTCTGCTGAATCCACACCCTGGACCACGTCACACCTCGTCCCCACCGCACGAACCGTCCGCCGCCGCTGCGTTCCCTGATTCTGACAGACGACGGATGACGGACGAGTCTGCCTTCAGCCTCCGTTTTGTTTGAGTTGAGTTTTAGAGGGGCCACGAGCGCCGCACCCGACTCGGCCAGCAGGGGGGAGGTGGGAAAGCGTCGAAGCAAAACGCCGTTGCTCTTTAAATTCCAAACAAAAGCGTAAGAACGATGAAAGTGCAAGTCGTGTTCTTCCCCCGGTAAAAAGATTTCCCCTCTCCTGAGCGAGGGGGGGGGGGTCGGTCAGTTATTCTTTCACCTCATATAACGTATAGGTATATATTCTTCTCAAAGGAAACTTTCCCCTTTGCACCGGCTAGCCCTTACCGAACTTGCTGTCTGAGTGAGGTCTCTGAGAGAAACAAGGATTCGGAGCGCGCGCTGAGCGTCCCAGTGTTCGTGTCACGCCGGTAACAGGACGAAGTCGTCGTTGACGTCCACCATTGGCACGTAAAAGGAGGGGACCTCGTTGACGCACAGCGATTTGTGTCCAGCAGGGTCCAGCTCCTGCACTTTCAGCTGCCACTCCATCCTCTGAACGGCGTTCAGGGCAGCAGCCTCGTGCTGCTGCCGCATCAGCAAACATGTCTGAGGGAGGAGCAAGCACAACATCAGATCATCCACAGACTGAGAGCATCACTGACACAACATCAAATCCAAACCATCCTTACTTTCATACGATCATATTTATCATCCACGTCTTGAATCCAAGAGATGAACTGGCGAGCGTTGAAGCGATCTCTCACCGATTTGTTCTCATCCCCCTTCAGAACGCAAGAAATAACAGAGATTAATAACATTAATAATAATAATAATGAATAATATCTCAATCGGAGCATCACAGTGGCTTAGTAGTTAGCATGTTCTCCTCTCAGTGCTGGGGATCCCAGTTGAAGTGTAGGTTTTCTTCGGTTTCCTCCCACAGTCCAAATACTTGGATCAAGGTCAATTGAATTCTCCAAATTTCCCCATATAGAGTGTGTCTGTGTGTGTTTGTGTGTGCCCAGTGATAGATTGGTGTCCTGTTCTGGGTGTATCTGCCCAGCACCCGAAATGTTCTCCCCTGGATGTGCATGGGGAACCCCCCCCCCCGCGACAGGATAAAGCGTAAGATCATGAATGGCTGTGTATGTATGTATATATATAGGGCGGCTCAGTGGCTTAGTGGTTAGCATGTTCTCCTCTCAGCACTAGGGATTCCCGGTTTGAATCCCAATCTGGGTGGAGTTTCCATGTTCTCCCTGTGTCAGTGTGGGTTTCCTACGGGTTCTTCAGTTTCCTCCCACAGTCTAACAACATGGATCAAGATCAATTGAATTCTCCATATTGCCCCATATAGAGTGTGTGTGTGAGTGAGTGTGTGCCCAGCAATAGATTGGCACCCTGTCCTGGGTGTATCTGCCCAGCATCCGAAACGTTCTCCCCTGGATGGGCATGGAGAACCCCCCCCCCCCCCCACGACCCTAATAGAGGATTAAGCGAAAGATAATAGATGGATGGATGGATATATATATATCCAATATTCATGTATTAATATTATAATCCTTTTTTATAAAATAGTTATTTCCGGTGCTTAAATCTGTTTAGCTGAGCTGTTTGTGACATTATTGACAATAACACACACCTCCGAGTACTTCACATTCGTATCAATGATTGATGTACACTACATATTTTTTTTTCCATCAACCTTGTTTTTTTTTATTATAGTGTGTTTATAAGCGTTTTAGAAAAGTTATAAAGCTCTCAAGGTTGTGTATTATTGTGAATAAATCACGGTAAAGAGGTGTTATTAGGCATGATGTGTAGTGTAGTACAGTTACACCTTTTTCCCGTGATTTATTCACAATAATACACAACCTCGAGTGTCTTATTACTTTATTTTATCAATAAACATTTAATTTTATATATATTTTTAAACAGGGCGGCAGAGTGGCTTGGAGGTTAGCATGTTCGCCTCTCAGCTCCGCGAATTATAAATCTGGGTAGAGTTTCCATGTTCTCCCTGTGTTTGCTTTCAGGTTCAGTCCAAAAACAGATTCAAAGCAAATTAGCGGCTTTAATTTCACCTTTCATCTAAATTGCCCATATAGAGTGTGTTTGTGTGTCTGTGTGAGTAAGTGTGTTCCCAGTGATAGATTGGCGCCCTGTCCTGGGTGTATCTGCCCAGCGCCTGAAACGTTCTCCCCTGGATGAGCATGGGGAATGACTTTTTTCCAAAAAGCGTTGAAACAGACATATATATATATATATATATATATATATATATATATATATATATATATATATATATATTTCATTCATTCTAAATTCATCATCTTCCGCTTTATCCTCTATTAGGGTCGCGGGGGGGTCCCCATGCCCATGAACGTTTCAGGCGCTGGGCAGATCCAGGACAGGACTCCTATCTATTTATCGCTGGGCACACACTCACTCACACAGACACACTCTATATGGGGCAATTTGGAGAACTTAATTGATCTTGATCCATGTTTTTGGACTGTGGGAGGAAACCGGAGAACCCGGAGGAAACCCACACAGACACGGGGAGAACAAGGAAACTGCACCCAGATGGGGATTCGAACCGGGAATCCTTAGCACTGAGAGAAGAACATGCCAACCACTAAGCCACCGTGCCGCCCTTATATATATATTATATTATATATTATATATATATATATATATATTATATATATATTATATATATATATAAAGCTACAGCCTTAATTCTAGATAACATGAACGTTCACATCATCCACGGAGCTTCATGCAGCTCAACTACAGAACATTATATAAAGATTTTGCGGTTTCGCTAAATTATGCGTCTTTAAACTGTCAAAATGGGTGAGTTTATATAAAGCAAGGCCTGTACAGGAAACCACTTTTAAGATGAATGAATGTTTTAGTGCTCAGCCGTGTGCAGCAGGACCTCACTGCTCGCGTCTCACCTGGCTTTCTGATGGCATGTTGTAGACCTCTGAATCCAGCAGCATCGTACAAGCGCTAAAAGGAACGGCCTGGTTAGCGATGGTTCTCGCTGCTCTGCAGTGAACTCGCAGTACCTCCTGTTCACACGATACAATCAGCTTTTCCTAAAGAAAAAAAAGAAAAGCAACAGACTTTACAATCAAATACAAACCATTACAATACATCTGGTCATTAACAGACGCTTTTATCCAAAGCGACTTACAAGGTGAGCACAGGGTTAATCACAACATCCCTGGAGCAATGAGGGTTAAGGGTCTTACTCAAGGACCCACATTGGTAACTTCAGTGGACTTGGGATTTGAACCCCCAACCTTCAGATTGATAACCCAACCACAGAGCTACCTTGACTAAACTAAACAAACCAACCCTAAACCTCATCATCTTCCACTTTATCCTCTATTAGGGTGGGGTTTCCCATGCCCATCCCGGGGAGAACTTTTTGAGCACTGGGAAGATACACCCAGGTGAGCGTGCTAATCTATCTCTGGGCACACCCTCACTCACACACTCTATATGGGGCAATTTGGAGAATTCAATTGACCTTGATCCATGTTTTTGGACTGTGGGAGGAAACCGGAGAACCTGAAGGAAACCCACGAAGACTGTGTGGGTTTTTTCCAGGTTCTCCAGTTTACCCCCCCTGCAACGCTAGGAGAGGATAAAGCAGAAGATAATGGATGGATGGTATAAGGAGATGCTCGTACCCGCTCGATGCTGTGCTGCAGACGCAGTTTCCCCCTCACCGCCTCCTGCTGTCTGAAGAGTTCCTTTAACGGCTCGGACAACGACGGAGGAGGCGCGATCTAGAAGAAGGAACAGGATGTTATACTTCACTCTGCCGTTTGTACTTTAAAACTTTGGTAGCCATTAAAATATCAGAATGAAAGTCCATACCACTGGAATATGCAGCTTGCTCAGAGGCTTGCCGTCGAGCAGGTAGGACCCGGTGTAGGTCACGTATTCGGCGTAGCACTGAGGAGCCTGCGGCGTTATGTAACAAAGGATCTTCCTCTTCTCCTCAATCTTTTTCCGGATCTGAAGATACTCGAAGTACGGGTTGGAGCGATCGCTGTGGTAGGGCTCGATGTCGTCCAGCTTGATGGCGTTGACGATGACGGCCAGCGTCTGCTGGATCATCTCCCGCGTCTGCTGCATGGCCGTGTTAACAAGCTGGACCTGGACCTGCTGCTGGCCCGACTTCGGGATCTTGCGTTTGCGTGGATGCTGGGCCTGGCCATCTTCCTCCTCGATGGCGCGACCTTTGGTTTTGCTCACGAGCGCTGGCGCCACCGGGGTCAGGCTGCTGATGGACTCCCGGTCTTTCTCCCCAGGGGGAACGGCGGATGGAGAGCTGGTAGTGATGCTGGCGGGGAGCGGTGATAACGCCCCTGACGTTGGGACACTCACTGCATTCTGCTTGATCTGGTTCGCCAGCATCTGAGCTCGATTCCGGGTTATCCGTTGAGACACCTCCTCGACCTTCTTGGGCGTGGCGGGGGCCACTATGGTTATCGTCGGTTTGACCACAGTCTCTAGAGGTTCGGGGATTTGGGTGGTGGAGGAGGTGGTGATGGTCAAGACTGGATCAGAGGAGCAAGCGTTAAGCGAGGCACCCAGCGCTACCACAGGGTTGATAGCCACCTGATCTACTTTCGAAGGTGCCAGTGGTTCTACGTACGGAGCTACTGGAACAGTCACCGGAACATCTAAAGGTATGTTCTTCTGTCTGTATTCCTGCTCGAATTCTTCATCTGCAGCAGAATACAGGTTTTGGTTCCCCTCATTTTCCGCAACAAACGGATTCGCTTCGGCCTGACCAGTCTCTTTAATGATGGAAACATCTTGGACGTTCTCCTGCTCAGGTTCCCGGGTGTGTTGTGGCCTGTAACTGTCCTCCTCCACAGGTAACACCATGTCCAATGCGGGCTGAACCGGAAGGACGTTTGCCGGAGAGCACGGCGCTTTGGCCAAACCGGGGAAGCCAACGTCCATCATGTCAAGTTCTTTGCTTGCTTCCACAGACAAAGCTCTTATCTGTGCAGGAATATGTTTGCTCTCCACCATGACCGGGGTTGGGATTTCAGGTTCCTGCATTTCCTTATCCGGGAAGGGAAGGTCCGGCAAAGAGAACGGACCCAGGTCATCGAGTTCTTCAACCGCCGAAGGGAACGGGTCAGCCCAGTGGGACTCATGGCTTACTGAAGCAGCAGTTGCGTTCTCAGGTGGATAGCTGATGGCTTCATCGCGGTTCTGTTCCTGCACACAGGTTGGTTCAACCTCCATCTGACTTTCCTCCACGTGTTGCTTGATGTCTGTGAAGAAGTTCTCCAGTCGAGATGTGGGTGGCATGAAGTTGGATTCTGGGTCTTCGGGCTCAGCCAGAGGTTTCGGCGAGGAGGAAATGTCCTCCACGTTGTCCTTTTCGACCTCATAATGAGGTTCCGAGAGCTGTGAGGAACAGTAGGGTCTGGCGTACGTGGAGTAAGGTGGCGTCACTGACGGATGGATCATCTGCGCTGTGGGGAGATGAGGAAGCTCGCAGTCCGAGTGGGAATACGGGCTGCTGATCTTGGAAACGGCAGCTTCAACCTCCCGATAGCTTTCGTGGGGCGACTTCAGCAGACCTTCGGAGTTCCACTCAATCGACTGATCGCAGGAGTTTTCCATGAGGTTCTTCTGAGGATGAGGAGGGGTCAGAGGAAGCACCTCCCTGTGCTCGGGAGACGGAGGCCAGGGCTTTATGACGGGCTCGTCGATCCCTATAGAATAAGACGGCTCGTCTGTGGATTGCATGACCTGATCCGACGCCATCTGAGCTTCTGCCGCGTCCTCCAGGTTGTCCTCCTCGTCCTCATCCTCTTCCTCGTCATTCTCCTCATCGTTCTCCTCTTGTTCCTTGGGCACCTCCACCAGGGGAGACAAGTAGTCGCTGCCGCTCACGGGGTCAGACGGCAACAAATTGTGCTCACTCTGGTGTGGCTCTGACAGGTCGTCGAGGTCCATGTAAGGTCCAGGTAAGGCTGCGGGGGCTGGGGTCGGAGGGGCAGCTATTTCCAGACAAGGCTCCTGAGGGTCAGGTCTGTGGACGGGAGTGGAAGGTTTCAGGAGATAGTTGTACATACTCTCCGGGGGCAGGGGCAGATCACACCCCTCACTGCCCGCTGATGGGGCAGACGTTCTATCGGGAGGAGGCTGGGTGGAGTCATGTCTTGGCGAGAACATACCGATCCGTGGGGAAAAGTAGGGCGGGATACAGTCCCTTTCCATTTTCTCATCGTGGAAATGGGAGGCGGACGTCTCGAAATCTGCGTTAAGGGGTGCGAGCTGCTTCCCAATGAACGTCTCCGCTACCGCTTTGAACTCGTCCTCCAGGGGGCGCCTAACCTCCGAGGTCACCGACTGACTCTCAAGAGGTAGCTGCATGTTTTTGGCGGGTGTGATGCAGGTTCCTTCGGTGTAGCTGAGAGAGGAGTTCTGTGAGGAGTATCGATCGAAGAACGAGGGGGAGCAGGCGTTCATGGACATGGTCATCGCCGAGGAGTTCTGACAGTCCAACCCATCGATCATGATTTCGGGGTAGTCTTCCGCACTACAGGACGGGGTACGAGGTGTCTGCATGCCTTCCTCGTAGCTCAGACAGGAGATGACCGAGGTCGGCGTGGGAACCCCCGTCGGCCTGTTCTGATCGGGACGAGGAGAAGCCGGGAGGTTCTCCTTCATCTGGTGGCCCGTGAGCCAGTCTTTGGAGTTCTGGCTGTCCAGGGGTGGAGCCTTTCTATCGGGGGAGAGCATCACAGACGGCAGACCGACGTCCCTCAGCTTCTTCTCTTTCAGGGCCGAGTCCAAATTGTTGGACTTCTTGGACGAGATGTCGGTCCGGTTCCTTTTAAGGTCCTCGCTGGACTTGGTTTTGTCTCTCAGTTTCGGATCGCCCGACTTATGCCGCAGTCTCTCCATCTGTTTCATCCGTTCCTTGTGTCTCCTGTGACGTTCTTCGTTCTCCTGGTCTTTTAAACTGAGCATCTTGCCGAAGCTCGTGAGTCTGACATCACCGTCCACCACGAGTTTCTCGCGTGGCCGAATGTCTTTGGGTCGGTTCGTGTCCTTCGACTGGCTGACCTTGTCGCCGTCGGTAAACTTGTCCTTGGTCTTGGGATAATCGGTTCTATCTTTGTCGGTGTTCTCTCGGTTCCTCTCCTTGTTCTTGCCGTCGAATTTTGGACTGTCTTCCTTCGACTTGTCCCTCAGGTTAGTGATCTGCGGGCTTTCCTTCAGGCCAGCTTTCTGATCGTCTTTAGCGTGTCTGAAGGACCCAAAGCTATCGGAATACTTATGCTTGTCCTCCTTGACCTTCTCCTTGTGTTTCTCTTTCTTCTTCTTGTCCTTGATCCTTTCAGTTATCATCACGCTAGTTGTTTTGTCCTTTTTGGACATCTCCTTCTCAAACTCCAGAGTCTTATCCAAGTCGTCCTCTCCATCCCCCTTACAGCTGTATGGAAAGGTGTACGGATCTGCCTCCAGGGGCATGGGCTCCTTATCAACAGGCAAGCTCTCCCTGCGACCAAAGTTGTCCCGGATCTCCTCGGACTTTTCCCTCTTGTCCACTCTCTCTTTTTTCCCCTTCTCCTTGTCCTTGTCGTGACTCTTTTTGGAGGACGACGATGAATGCCGGTGCCTTTCTTTCTCTCGAAACTTGTCCTGCTGATTGGAAATGGCCAGCAAATCTCGTCTATCCTCGGTCACGTCCGGCAGTGTGAGGTTGGACGAGTCGTAGAAGTTGCTCAGAACGGGTTCGTGGCCCCGGTCAGTAAAGCTGTCCGACGAGATCTCGCTGTTCTTGTCATTGGAGTCGTCCTTGTAATCGTTCATGGCCTCCTCCTCCAGCTTCTCCAGCAGCGACTTTTCGTTCTCGCCGCTTCCCTTCGACGGCTTCCGCTCCTTCAGGTGCTCCAGCTTTTCCTTGTATTTGCTTTTGCTCTTCTCCTCGGCCTTGTCCGTGGGTTTCTGACGTGGCTTTTTGTCCTGATTCGAGTCCACCGACGTTCTGTCCTTGCGGTGTTTAGCATCCGCCGAGTCCTTGTCTTTCTTGTCCTTATGCTTTTCCATGGACCCTTTTCTGTCCTTTCCCGATTCGAAGACAGCTTTGTCTTTCTTTTTATCTTTGTGCTCCTTCTCCTTCTTGTTGTCGGTGGAGTGTTGCTTGCCCTCGCCCGAGTACTTCCTGTGCTTATCGGTCAGGATCTCGAGCTCGTCCCTGTCAGGCGTGGAATTATTCCGATGGGAGTCCAACAGGCCGAAGGAATCGTTGAGTTTGCCCACTCCCCCGGTGTAGCCGTCATTTTCGTCTTCACTCTCATCGGTGAATATGTCTTCGATGTTATACCAGGTCTTCTCTCTGACTTTTTCTGGTTTCTTCTCCTCCTTCTTGAAGTCCAGGAAGTCCCGCTCACTGTGTTTGTCCAAAGAACCCTTATCTTTCTTGTCTTTACTCTGCTCTGAAGACATCTTCCTCTCCTTTTCCTTGCTGTGAGAGTCTTTATGCTTGTCCTTCGTCCCATCCTTCTTGTCTTTGGAACTCCGGTCTGTGTCTTTGTCCTTTAACGACCGATCAGTCGAGTTTTTCTCCGGCTTCTCTTGGTCCAAACCTCGGTCTTTGGGTTTGTCCTTATGTTTCTCCCCTTTGGATTTCTCTTTCTTTTCGATGCCATCGCCCTTCTTTTCTTTTCCTGAGTGGTTCCTCTCTCGGGGGTCATACTTGGGAGTGGTCTCACTTTCCGACTTGTCTTTAAAGAAGGCCTCGCTCCCGTATTCGTCTCTCAGACTGTCCTGTTTGCTCTTGGAATCTTTGCGCTCCTTGGAGAACTCGTAGGAGTCCTTTCTGTCTCGGCAGCCGTCTAGAGCACTCTCCTTTTCCTTTTTCTCCTTGACGCCGCCGTCGGCCGACTCCTTCCTCTTCTTCTCTTTTTCCGTGTGCCCGGAGTTCAGCTTCTGTTTGTCCGTCCAGTCCTTCTTCTTTTCGCTGGCTTTGTCGGCCAATTCCTTCTCCTTTTTCTTGAAGGTAACCTCTTTCTCGGCCCGTTTGTCCCCGTGCTCCGACTTCTTGTCCTTGACTTTGTTTTCCTTCCTCCTCTCCCGGTTTTCTTCCTTTACCGTTTCCACGATCAGCTTTACAGAGTTGTTGTTCGCTTTGCATTCTTTCACAGGAGCATCCCAGCTGTCGTTGCCGAACAGAGAGCTGTCGGAGGAAAGGTCCGACTGCCAGCGGTCGTGATCGTCGGACGCGCTCAGTTTGGCGTCGTCTAAAAAATGGTTTTTTAATTCGTAGTCCTCGTAGTCGGGCTCCTCCTTGATGGTTTTGTCCTTTTTCGAGTTCTCCTCTTTGATTGTTTTCTCTTTCTCTGATTTACAGTGACGGTCCTCTCTCAGCTCCGACCTCTTGTCCACTTTAAAAGCCTTGTCCTTCGATTTCTTCTTTTTCTCTTCCTTATGGGACTTTTGTTTCTCTGGCCGTTCTTTGTCCTTTATTCCTTTCTCCTTCTCAGATTTAGGAGGCTTGTCTTTCTCCTCTTTACTCACTCTGTCCTTGTTAGAATCTTTCGTTTTCTTGGACTTCTCGTCTTTCAGCGCCTTCTGGATGTCCCTCCCTGACCAGTCTTTCTCATCTGCTTTACCTTTGGACGTCCTGTCCTCCTTCTTAGAATGCTCTTTGTCGTGTTTGGATAGTTTAAGCTTGTTCTCAGAAGGTGACTCTTGTCTGGAGCCGTCGAAATCAAAGGAGATGCTTTTGATGAACTTCACATTCATGTCCTGATTCAGAACGAGGGTCTGGGACTTGTCCTTCTCTTTATTTTTGTGTTTGTGTTTTACTTTGTGTTTCTTCAGCACTTTCCCGTCTTTGTCCGTTTTCAACGTGGCGCCGTCGCCACTCTTTTTATCCGTGAGGTTGGCATGCGTGTTGTTCCTCTTTTTGTCCTGCATCTTCTTTTCCACGTGTTTTACCGACTCGATGCTGGAGTCCGCCGACGAGTAGTCCGATTCGCTGGAGAGCCTGGTCCGGACCGAGTCGGGAAGAGAACTTCCGTCAGACCATGTGGGAGAGGACACCGTCTTCCATCCGTCTGTCCGCCACTGCTTCGGATGCTGCTCTGCGAGAGATGGCGCCAGCTTCTGGGAGCCTAAACTACCGTGAGAGGACGACGACGAGGACACGGACAAAGAACTGAACTCTTTAAGGCTCAAGTTGGAAGAGTCCTTTACGCAGTTGGAACTTGGCATGGAGCCCTTATCGTCCTCGCTCTCCTCTCCGGATTCGGAGTCCGAGGTGCAGAACTTGTCGTTGACTTTGTTGAATCGTACTTCTTTACCGACGTTGTTTTTCGTCTCCTTCTTTCTCTTCTTCTTGACTTTGCTCTTGTCTTTCTGTTGTTTCGAGCACAGTGTGCTGGAGTCTTTATTCTTGGTGTTGTTTTGTGCGATGGCTTGGCGCGCCGTGGGCGTGGGGGTGAAACATAACGTCTGGTCGTCGTCGTCCGAGCTGTTGGTGTCCGACAATATCCGGCGAACCGTTTTCTTTGGCGTGAGCGAGTTGCTTTTGGAGTAGGTCTTGACCTCCATCTTGGGTATGGAAATGAAGTTGTTGGTCTTGCTGACGGGGTCCTTGCGGAAATCTTTCTTCAGCAAATGCTTGTCATCCACAGGGGGAACCCGCTCTTCCTCATCGTCCTCGTCAAACTCGTACTCGTCCTTGACGGGGGTGGTGGTGGATTTGGGTGGGTCCAGGGGCTTCCCTTTCAACTTCAAGCCCTTCTCAAACTCCGAGTCAGTATTATTGCCATCAATGGAGCTTGACTGAGCGAACGACGGGGCGTCCTCCTCCTCTGAAGATTCTGCCGAGAAATCAGAGAAACGTCACTGACTGACGAAGGAACTGAAGCCTCGATGATACAGATTGGACGATATTATACTAATGATATGCAAATGAGGTCACCCACCTGATGAGCTCTCACTAGAGGTATAAGTGCCTTTACCCAGCAATAAGTTGAGCATTGTGGGAGAGTTTGCAACCTTCAATGGCGTCTCTCCTCTTCTATTGCTTTGACACGGATCTCCTCCGTATCGCAAAAGCAACTTTACCACCTGCCAAATGTAAACAATAATGAAATAACTCCATAAAACATACAGTAAGCGTTTATTATCAGTCTAAAAACATCAGAATTTTTTTTTGGAAGGGGGGGGTTGCTGATATTTATTAGTATTACTGAAATGTTGGCAGCACAGTGGCTTAGTGGTTCACCTCCCTTTGAATCCCAATCTGGGTGGAGTTACCATGTTCTCTCCGTGTCTGTGTGGGTTTCCTCCGGGTTCTCTGGTTTCCTTCCATAGTCCAAAAACATGGATCAAGGTCAATTGAATTCTCCAAATTGCCCCATATAGTAGAGTGTGTTACCACAGAACAGAATTCCATCCATCCTTCTACTTTATCCTCTATTAGGGTTGCGGGGGGGGGGGGGGTTCCCATGCCCATCCAGGGGAGAACGTTTCGGGCGCTGGGCAGACACACCAAGAACAGGGCGCCAATCCATCATTGGACACACACTCACTCGAGCACACACACTCTATATGGGGCAATTTGGAGAATTCAATTGACCTTGATCCATGTTTTTGGACTGTGGGAGGAAATCGGAGAACCAGGAGGAAACCCACGCGGACACGGGGAGAAAATGGACACTCCACCAGATTGGGATTCGAACCAGGAATCCATAACACTGAGAGGAGAACATGCTAACCACTAAGCCACCGTACCCCAGAATCTAATTATTCAAAGTAATTTTTCAGTTGGATTAATTTTCAGAACCAGAACAAAATCTTCATGTGAAGTTGGTTCGTTTCCAAAGTAAAGGCAGAAAATCAAAACAGTGAAGGCTAATTAAACTTTGTGGAAGCGAAAATTTAATGAAGGTAGATCTTCATCTTGATTGTAGAAAAAAACAGAAACCTGTTACTCAGCGATCAGGATTCACTTTAAAAACAGGACTGGATTACGTTGCAGAGGACCAAATTATTGACGTTTATGCTTTTAATAAATGCAGTTATAAATCAAACCATGTGTTTTTATTATAATGTGTTTGTAAGTGTTTTATTAAAGTAATAAGACACTCGAGGTTGTGTATTATTGTGAATAAATCACGGGAAAAAGGAGTAACTTTACTCTGCTACACGTCGTGCTACACCTCTTTGTGTGATTTATTCACAATAATGCCATGCCCTCTCGTACCTTATTGCTTTAGTATAAAACAGCTAGTCACTATTTATTTTATTGTTTTATTACGGTGTTGCTTCACTGAACCGAACCGTATGGCAACCGTATGACACGTTTATATACACCAGAGAGTTTCAGCCCAAAATATCTTAATGTGCCAAATTTTATTTAATAATTGCGTCAGTGTGGTCAGAACGTGATATACTTTCAATAACAAACCTAAAAACGGAACTTGGCTCAGATTTTTATTAATGACTACTTACTTTGAAGTGGCCGTTATTTGAAGCATCGTGTAGAGGGGTATCATCATCCAGGCCCTTAGTATTGACCTCGGCCCCTGCTGCCAGCAGCTGCTTGGCCACCTCGTAATACCCCCTGTTGCATGCCTCGTGCAGTGCGGTCCAGCCTGCGGGACACCACGCCAGATTAACAGCGCGAAAGGGTTTTAATGATGAATGAAATCCTAAAAGACGCTAAAAACGAATGATATCCAACTTCGTCCTTACCCGCAAAGTCTTTTACATTCACATCAGCTCCTTCGCTGATCAGCTCCTTGATCCGGCGGACCTCCCCGCGGATAGCTGCCCGGTGCAGCCTGGTCTCGCCTCGCTCGTTTCTCTTATTTACTTTGTCTTTGGTTTTTGAGGCAGAGTTTGGCGTTCCCTTCTGACCCAGATTAGACTGTGACTGATGCTTTGGTGTTGTGTCTGGAACAAATGGAACGCTGTGTCAGGTGCAGCAGCATGGAAATTTACGTCGTGATGCATACGCGCCAGCTGATCAGACTTAGAACAAGCCGGCAATATATCGCTGGACACACACACTTACATCTTGATCCAGGTACTAGGGAGTGAGTTCATGGGGGGGAGGGGTGCTCACTAGACTTACACTTTGATCTTATACTAGGGACTGGAGTCATGGAGGAGGGGGGGGGTTTCTCATATAGGGGAGAACATTTCAGGCGCTGGGCAGATACACCCAGGACAGGGCGGCAATCTATCACTGGACACTCACTTACACAGACACACACATTGATCCTATACCAGGGACTGGGTCATTGGGGCGGGGGCGGGGGGGGTTCTCCATGCCCATACAGGGGAGAACATTTCGAGTGCTGGGCAGATACACTCAGGACAAGAGGGCAATCTAACGCTGGGCACACACACTCACTCACACCGTAATCATATACTAGGTCCTAGGGTCGTGGGGGGGTTCTGCATGATCATACAGGGAACATTTCGAGTGCTGGGCAGATACACCCTTGATCCTATACTAGGGAGTGGGGTCGTGTGTGTGTGTGTGTGTGTGTGTGGGGGGGGGTTCTCCATGCCAATACAGAGGAGCACATTTCGGTCACTTACACAATCACTAGGGCAATTTAAGATATGGGCAATGGTTTTGGACTGTGGAAGGACACCGGAGAACTGGTGGTTCATGAAAACCCATGCAGACATGAAGAGAATATGGAAACTCTAACCAGATCAGGATTCAAACCTGGATCCCCAGTGCTGAGAGGACTAAACTACATCACTGCTGCATCTCTGTAAGGTCGTCCATAACACAACCTTCATCTCTTATCCGTGAAACCTCTATGTTGCAGGTGCAGCAGCATAAAAATTCACATCATGATGCATACGCATGGCATGACCCCTATCTGCCACTGGGTGGCGGTCTGGTCCCACAAATGCCCCGTGCAAGTCGGTGGAGTTCAGCACTCTGACAAGATTAAAATAAAGGCTTTATTACATTTTCTTTATTGCATTTGCAGCGTGTCGTCCAGAATGTAATTGAAGCCTGACTTCAGTCTGCTGGCTGAGAATAGAAACAGCGAGAGGACTGGAGCACAAGAATCAAAAAGAATCACGGCCAGGATCCTTAGTCAGCAGAAACACACCCCGCTACGCTATGAGCAAGGACGTGTCCCCTTAGCTTTGCATTTGGAAAATAAGAAAAGCGCTCGGGCACCGGAGCGAAGCCGGATCTGAGGAATGCATTACAAACCACGACCGTGCGGAGGAGCATGAGGGTGGAATATTAAACTTTTAACAAGACATGGCAACGCAGATCTAATAAACAGCCCTGATTCTGATGACAGAGGAGTAACTGAATAATCAGAGCTGACAATAACGATCAGCTGATGCTTGTCTTGATTAACTGAGATGTTTTGAGTAATTAATCCATCGATCCATTATGTTTCGCATCATCCTATACTGGGGGGGGGAGAGAGAGAACATTTTGGGTGCTGGGCAGATACACCCAGGACAGGATGCCAATCTATCACTGGACACACACTCACTCACACAGACACACACATTATGCAGGGCTGTTTTAGTTAGGGGCAATTTAGAGCAGTTGATCTACCTTGAATCCATGTTTTTGGACTGTGGGAGGAAACCGGAGAACTCGGAGGAAGCCCACACGGACACACTGGATCCCCAGTGCTAAGCCACCGTTCCAGCCCTCATATTAATTATTTATTTATTATCTTCCACTAGGGGAGAACCTGGGGGGGGGGCATGGGTAGGTTACCCATTTTCAACCAGCGGAGAACATTTTGGGTGCTGGGCAGATACACCCAGGACAGGATGCTAATAGATCACTGGACACACTCACACAGACTATAAAGGGCAATTTTAAATAAGGGGCGATTTCGAGCAGTCGTTCTACCTTGAATCCATTATTCGGAGAACTCTGAGGAGAGGGTTCTCTGCATGGGTTTTCTCAGAGTTCTCCGGAGAACTCCGGACCCCTTCATGGGTTCATGAGTTCTCCAGTTTCCTCCCACAGTCCTAAAACAAAATGCCCTATCTAAATTGCCCCTATATAGTGTGTGGATTGTGGATTCTCTGCAAATCCCTCATAGTCATTCATTCTCTTCCCCATGATCCTATACATGGGACTGGAGTCGTGCTGGGCAAATAGACCTAGGACAGGGCAATATAGGGCAATTTCAAGCAGTCGTTCTACCTTGAAATCATAATTTTGGACTGTGAGAGGAAAGCGGAGAACCCGGAGGAACCTCACGATAGCCGATAGCTCTGAAACCTTTATGTTATTGTTCTAAAAGTCAAACTTCACGATTGAATTAAATGAAATCCACAGAATGAGAATATGATTCTGATTCCTTATTTAAAATGGAGTGAGGAACACGGTGGGACGTTTGGACTTCCACCTCCACCCCCGGACCCTCGGACCCTCGGACGGGTGTGGACTGCGGTCTGTTTGATGAAGTTAATGGGCTCATATCAGGATTGTTTGTTTCAGGGAATCTTAATAAAGTCTTTGTCGGTGCTTTAATGACGTGGAGTGTGAGAAAGTGGAACAGTAAGGGCTTGTGAGCGCGCGAGACGTGGTCCTCATGATAAGTACGCACCTGGACTGTTTACCGTCTCCTCCGCCGTCATCTGCATAAGAAGAGCCACCTGCTGCCGCTCCGACAGCGGGTATCCAGCCCGAATTCCTGGCATGCCCATCCCAAACGGCAGGTTCGGCTTCCTGGTGTTGGCAGGCTCTTTTTTAATGCGCTTCCGCTCTGGCCCCTGCTTCTCTGTGAAAGAACAGAGGACACGGCGCAGTTTTAGGATCTCATCAGGAGTGCTCCTTACAACAAAACCCGCATACACACGATCTGCTCTCAGACACATGAATTCATATACATTTATCTCATACATCGCAATAAATCACCACAATGATCTCACTGTCTAATAACTCAGAACCGGGACAGCCACCATGCACAACCAGGGCAACTGATGAGCACAATCAGGACAACCGCCATGTGAAACCAGGACAACTACCATGCGCAACCATGTCGACCGTTACGCACAACTGGGACAACCATTAAGCACAACCACGACAACCGCCATGTGCAACCATTAGCACTGTTAAGCACAACCAGGACAACCGCCATGTGCAACCATTAGCACTGTTAAGCACAACCAGGACAACCGCCATGTGCAACCATTACCACTGTTAAGCACAACCAGTACAATTACCATGTGCAACCATTACCACTGTTAAGCACAACCAGTACAATTACCATGTGCAACCAGGACAACCACTATGTACAACCACCATGTGCAACCAGGACAACCACTATGCACAACCACCATGTGCAACCGGGACAACCACTATACACAACCTTGACAACCACCATGCGGAACCAGGACAACCGCCATGTGCAACCATGACAACCGCCATGTGCAACCATGACAACCGTTATGCACAACTGGGACAACCACCATGCGCAACCATGAAAACCATAAAGCACAACCAGGACAACCACCATGTGCAACCAGGACAACCACCACGTGCAACCAGGACAACCACCATGTGCAACCAGGACAACCACCACGTGCAACCAGGACAACCACCATGTGCAACCAGGACAACCACCACGTGCAACCAGGACGAGCACCATGTGCAACCAAGACAACCACCATGTGCAACCAGGACGAGCACCATGTGCAACTATGATGACTGTTAATCACAATCGGGACGACCACCATGCTAAACCATGGCGACCATCAAGCACAACCAGGACAACTGCCATGTTGCAACCAAGACAACCAATAAGCACAACCATGACAACCACCATGCGCAACCATGACGACCGTTATGCACAACTGGGACAACCACCATGTGCCTCCAGAACCATGTGATGTACAACCAGAACCATGTGATGTACAACCAGAATCATGTGATGTACAACCAGAACCATGTGATGTACAACCAGAACCCCGTAAATTACACCAAGAGCCACATTATTTACGAAGAGAACCACACTATGCACGACCATGAAAACCGGCATGTACAAACAGAACCATACCACATACACCCAGAACAACACCATGTATAAACAAAACCATGCCTTAAACAACTAGAACCATGCCATGAAATTTTTTAATCACACCAATTCCATCGAAGCAGAATGCCCCATGCAGAACCACAACGAGGATGCAGAACCCGGAGCATTTTATAAACTGTTTATTTAAACAGCTATGTATTTCACTAAGATAACATTTCTTCTGCAGCACATTCCATCAGTTCACCGCCGTTTAAAGCTTCCGTATTAAACTGTGCTTCATTCCTAACGAACTCTTTCTAACCTGCACCTCCTGATGTTATTAATAAAATACTGTAATTATCATAATTCACATCACACTGGCTCATCGTTAACTACCGCTCACGATGTAACACACACACCTGAGCGACTGCACAGTCGTCCTTACACTCTAACACAGGTCTGAGTGAGTCTGTTCAGCTAAAACGTCCTGAATTCTGATTTATTAATGACATTTATTTGTTCTTAAATACATTATAACTAAGGGGCAGTCAAAAATATTTCTCGCTGTTTGGGAATTAGAGCTTTTTAATACAGCAGCAACTTTTTGTTTTTGTTGTAAAAAAATGTGTGTTGGCGGGGGGGGGGGGGGGGGGGGGGCCCCCCCCCCCCCCCCCCCCCCCCCCCCCCCCCCCCCCCCCCCCCCCCCCCCCCCCCCCCCCCCCCCCCCCCCCCCCCCCCCCCCCCCCCCCCCCCCCCCCTGTGTGGGTTTCCTCCGGGTTCTCCGGTTTCCTCCCACAGTCCAAAAACATGGATCAAGATCAATTGAATTCTTCAAATTGCCCCATAGAGTGTGTCTGAGTGAGTGAGTGTGTGTCCAGTGATTGATTGATTGATTAGTGTCCTGTCCTGGGTGTATCTGCCCAGCGCCCGAAACGTTCTCCCCTGGATAGACATGAGGGAAACCCCCACCCCCCACCCTAATAGAGGATAAAGCGGAACATGATGGATGGATGGATTGATTGATGACCTCAATCAGGGCGGCATGGTGGCTTAGTGGTTAGCATGTTCTCCTCTCAACACTATGGTTTCCCGCAATCTGGGTGGAGTTTCCATGTTCTCCCTGTGTCTGCGTGGGTTTCCTCAGAAAAACATGGATTAAGGTCAATTCTCCAAATTGCCCCATATAGAGTGTGTTTGTGTGTGTGTCTGTGTGAGTGAGTGTGTGCCCAGTGATAGATTGGCTCTCTGTCCTGGGTGCTCTGTCCAGTGCCCGAAACGTTCTTCCCCCCCCCCCACCCCACCCCCGCGACCCTGCTAGAGGATAAAACGGAAGATGATGGATGGATGGATGATTCATTTATTCTGACAGATGTAGTGAGCCAGAAGTAACACATGATAAGACCAACATTGCGGGCCGTGATTGGCCCGTGGGCCGGACTTTGGACATGCATGATCTAGGATAACTAAAGGCCAATCATCAAGCAGATTTTGAGTTGTTTTTAATGGCACATCACAGGTTTTAAAATGATTGGGAGGAATTACAAAGCTACCAGTATAACAACACAGTGCCCTCACGGGTGAATTCCCGTCTGCACAACCCCCCCCCCCCCCCCGATTTACAATTTGAGTCTGAAAGCCAAGAGGAGCATAGAGAATTACCCAGAATCATTTTGGGGAGGAAATAGTCTTTACTGTGTGTGTGTGTGTGTGTGTGTGTGTGTGTGTGTTTAAGGGGTGTGACTTGGCAGTCTGACAGCAATTATAAAATGGCCAGTGCTGGTTTTAAAGTGACAAGACAAGGGCACCATGTGGACGAGAAATCGGACAAAAGCAGCTGCTCTTCCGAGACACGCCCGTCAATTATTTTCAGCCTCTGGATGTTAACATATCTCCCACAATGCATTAGTCAGGGCATTACATCGCCCTCCCCAGCATATCACCTTACACGGCATAAGGATACGAAGCACCGAACAGGGTTCAGAAACGGCGGAATCTAGAACCGCCGGCGTTCTCTGGACCGTACTCGCTCGAGGACATGATCCTTCTTCAGCCAGAGCGGAAACAAGGCACCGCCTTCCTGTCATTGAACTCAGAATTGCTCTCCACGGCTCCAGAGCTGATGGTTTCACTTCAACATCTGCAAACCATTCCGTTTAACATGCCCCCCCCCACCCCCCACCCCACATCCCACATCCATCTGCCATTTAGACACATTCCTGCAATTCAGACTCGAAACTGCGTGACCTGCAGAAGCAGTCTAAACATGTTTTCAGCCACCGGGCGAGAAACTCAGATCGGGCGTTCGAGGCTCTCGCACTGAGAGGAGAGTCGGGGTTGACGGCTAGATCCACGAAAGTGCAGCATGGACCACACGGCCGTTTAGAGTCCACATTGCAGCTTGTTAAACATTAACAAAAGGCCAATGTTAAACAATAACCAATCACACAGGACTTTATGCGAGAACATAAGTACATCAGAGTACTCTGATCTACAGGACAATCTTTGGATCTGCCCCCTCTTACCTTCACTCTATGTTTCCAAAATACACTCCGACTCGTTCACTTAGCTCCAGTAATGATTGTCACCACTGCAAAATGGTGGAGCCATCTTTCCAACTCTGTCCATTAGGTGGAGTCACTTGGCACACAGACACACACAGACACATTCTAAATGGGGGAATTTGGAGAATTCAATTGACCTTGATCCATGTTTTTGGACTGTGGGAGGAAACCCACTCAGACACGGGGAGAACATGGAAACTCTACCCAGATTGGGATTCAAATCGGGAATCCCTAGCGCTGAGAGGAGAACATGCTAACCACTAGGGCACTGTGCCGTCTTCTATATACATATATATATACATATATATATATATATATATATATATATATATATATATACACACACAACCATATATATATAAATAAAGCAATATATATAATTGTTCATTCATTATCTTCCGCTTCACTCTATATTAGGGTCACGGTGGGGTTCCCCATCCCAATCCAGGGGAAAACGTTACGGGCGTTGGGCAGATACACCCAGGACAGGATGCCAATCCATTACTGGGCACACATTCACTCACATAGACACACACACACACACTCTATATGGGGCAATTTGGAAAACTCAATTGACTTGATTCATGTTTTTGGACTGTGGGAGGAAACCAGGAGAACCCGGTGGAAACCCACACGGACACGGGGAGAACCGGGAATCCCTAGCGCTCAGAGGAGAATGCGCTAACCACTAAACCACTGTGCCGCAATATATAATTAAATACATAATATATATATATATATATAATTATTGCTAAGTTATTACCATAGGAACTGTCTTCAGACGACACGCACAACACAATCGCGTTAACTGCAGAGTGCAGTGGATTCAAACCTGCATTAGTCCTCGGCTCTGACGCATGCTTTATTCCACACGGCGGACAAACGGATGGAATGAGACGAAGACAATCTGCTCAGATCATGTGACCGAAAGGCGTTCTGTTTGAATTGCACAACTTGACCATCAGATAAGAGCAGCAGATAAACCTAAAGTGTGAGGCTACGGCGGCTCAGACAATGGTTCATGCAAAGGAGGGAAAGTCGACGGGCTTATCGGTGTGAACGGCTCACGGTGAGAGCAAAGCAACAACAACGTCGGATCGTATGCTGCATGTTACCTCAGTGTGGCAACGCTTTACCGCGAGGACTCGTTATAGAGGCTTTAAGTGAAATTCATTATGACCAGAGCATCTGTGCATCTGTGCGTCCGGCACATTTTCTGATTATAAAGCGCCTCCTACGTACCGTTATTATTCCAGGAAAAATATGCAGCTCCCTAAAGTCTAATACTGATTTCATCATTAGCTCATCTCATCTTAATCCTCTATTAGAGAGTTGCGGGGGCGGCTGGGGGGGGGGTCTATTCAAGGGAGAGCATTGCGGGCAGATACACTTAAGACAGGATGTCTATTTATCTCTGGGCACTAGGGGGTGTAATGATATGTTATATTTGTCACAAATCGTTTGGCATGCAGAATACAACAATACGCAGAACCACAAGGCGGCGCTAAAATGAAGAGGCCGGTTGCCCCATAGCTGTAACCCCTCTGCTCATGCCATGCTAAGAGGAGCTGGGTTTAGAGGCGGAGCATGGAGCGCGAGTGGAACCCATCCACACAAATGACACACACTGCTTCATTCACATCAATCATGTGGGAGGAGCTTTGGTTCCTGTGATTGACAGCTGTACTAGAGCAGCGTGGGGGGGGGCTGGGTTTGTCGCAGTTGTGCAGCGGTTGTGAGGTATGTGTGGAAACATGTGGAACGTGTTAACTCTGATTCAGCAAAGTCGTCCACATTGAAAACCATCCATCCATCCATTATCTTCCGCTTTATCCTCTATTAGGGTCGTAGGGGGGTCCCCCATGCCCATCCAGGAGAGAACGTTTTGGGCGCTGGGCAGACACCCAGGACAAGGCACCAATCCATCACTGGACACACACTCACTCACACAAACACACACTATATGGTGCAATTTGGAGACTACAATTGACTTGATCCATGTTTTTGGACTGTGGGAGGAAACTGGAAAACCCGGAGGAAACCCACGCGGACACGGGGAGAACATGGAAACTCCACCCAGATGGGGATTCAAACCGGGAATCCCTAGTGCTGAGAGGAGAACATGCTAACCACATCGAGAACCAGAGCTCATAAAAAACCTGCAACCCAACGATTCAGCTCCATTTTTTTCCTGAGTTAATGTGTACGCTCTCAATCCTCCACTCCTGAGATGTAAAATCAGACAGAACTAATCCATTACTGATGCAATGAGCATGTGCAGTAATCCCTCACATATCACGGGGGTTACATTCCAGAGACCCCGCCATGTAGCGGCGTTCTAATGATAATATATATTATTATTAATGCATAATACATATGTATAAATAATAATAAATAATAGGTAGGGCGGCACGGTGGCTTAGTGGTTAGCATGTTCTCCTCTCAGTGCTAGGGATTCCCGGTTCGAATCCCCATCTGGGTGGAGTTTCCATGTTCTCCCCGTGTCCACGTGGGTTTCCTCCGGGTTCTCCGGTTTTCTCCCACAGTCCAAAAACATGGTCAATTGAATTCTCCAAACTGCCCTATATAGAGTGTGTCTGTGTGAGTGTGCCCAGCGATAGATTGGCGTCCTGTCCTGGGTGTATTTGCCCAACACCCGAAATTTTCTCCCCTGGATGGGCATGGGGAACCCCCCCGCGACCCTAATAGAGGATAAAGCGGAAGATAATGGATGGATGAATTGAATTCTCCAAATTGCCCCATATAGAGTGTGTTTATATGAGTGAGTGTGTCCAGGGATAGATTGGCGTCCTGTCCTGGGTGTATCTGCCCAGCCCCCGAAACGTTCTTCCCTGGATGGGCATGGGGAACCACCCACTACCCTAATAAAGGATAAAGCAAAAGATGGATGGAAGGTAGGAGTGGTGGGGGGGGCAGACAGGACCTCTGTTTGCCTCAATCACAAAAACCATCGTTTAAAACCGCTAATGAAAAAGTGAGTATGAAAAATAAAAAGTTTTTAAGTATGAAAAGAAAAAAACAACGTACAAAACCCCGGAACACAGAACCACAGACTACACCGACTCCGTCTTTCCACCATGACCTCGACAATGTTAGATTTTCATTTCATCAACACGAGCTGTTAGACATCACATTTAGTCTACGGCTCCCAACACGAGGCAGCAATAACAGTTCGGGGTAACAGGTGGAGCATGAACACAGAGCGCACCAGATAAACGTACAGTCAGCAAAAATCAGTGTGTGTGAGGGATGAGTATAATCTATAAGGTTTTTAACAGGTTTTAAGAGTAACATTAACTACTGTACTGTACAACAGAAGACACATTGTAGGGAAGTATAAGTACAATTAATTTATTTATAAAGCGTTTTTTTTTTTTTTAACAATAGCACATTGTCACAAAGCAGCTTTACAGTGTTATAAGCCATTAAACCCCCAAAGAGCAAGCCGAAGCGACAGCGGCAAGAAAAAACTCCCTGTTACGTTGTTATTTTAATGAGGAAACCTTGTGAGGACCAAGACTCAAGGGGGAACTCATCCTCCTTGAGTGGCCGAGCAGCAACAACAATGTAGGACAGCCATGTACATATTGTGTGGTGATCATGTGACCCGTATTTAACAATTAAAAACTATATTGTACAATACATCACTGAAAACCCAACTGGCTGTGTACATGCCCTCCACATTAAAGTCATCTTTGCAGTGTAACACACACACACTATGTGAACTGAGCACTTGTGTCCAGAGCGGTGGGCAGCCCTGTTTACGGCACCCAGAGGGCAACTGGCGTTACATGTTTTGCTCAAGGGCACTTCACTTAGTAGTATTAGGTAAATTAAATGCTCTAAATTGCCCCATAGGCGGCACGGTGGCTTAGTGGTTAGCACGTTCGCCTCTCAGCGCTAGGGATTCCCGGTTCGAATCCCCATCTGGGTGGAGTTTCCATGTTCTCCCCGTGTCTGCGATGGTTTCCTCCGGGTTCTCCCACATTTCTCCCATTTCCTCCCACAGTCCAAAAACATGGATCAAGTCAATTGGATTCTCAAAATTGCCCCATATAGAGTGTGTCTGTGTGAGTGAGTGTGTGCCCAGCGATGGATTGGCGCCCTGTCCTGGGTCTATCTGCCCAGCGCCTGAGACGTTCTCCCCTGGATGGGCATGGGGAACCCCACCACGACCCTAATAGAGGATAAGCGGGAGATAATGAATGAATAATAAATTGCTCCATATAGTGTGTGTGTGTGTGTGTAAGAAAGTGTGTGCTCAGTGATAGATTGGTGCCCTGTCCTGGGTGTATCTGCCCAGCATCTAAAATGTTCTCCCCTGAATGGGCATGGGGAACCCCACCACGACCCTAGTAGAGAATTAAGCAGAAGATAATGAAGGAATGAATTAATATGGCTAAAACCACTGCAGTAATCTACGTCATAATTATGTGTATGAAACACTAAGGAGTTTAATAATTTATTTACATAGGGTTTTTACAACAGTACATTGTGACAAAGCAGCTTTACAGTGTTATAAGCCTTTGAACCCCCAAATAGCAAACCAAAGCGACAGTGGCAAGAAAAAACTCCCTGTTATATTGTTATTTTAAGGAAGAAACCTTGGGAGGACCAAGACTCATTGGAGGCCTCATCCTCCTTGAGCTGCCGGCCAGCATCAACAGTGTAGGAGCCATGTCCAGATTGTGTTGTGGTCAGGTGACCCGTATTTAACAACTTAAAACCCAACTGGCCTCCACATTTAAGTCATCTTTGCAGTGTAACACACACACACACACACACACACACACACACACACACACACTATTTGAATTGAGCACTTGTGTCCAGAGCGGTGGGGAGCCCTGTTTACGGCACCCAGAGGGCAACTTGCGTTACATGTTTTGCTCAAGGCCACATCACTTAATAGTATTAGGTAAATTAAATGCTCTAAATTGCCCCACATAAAGTGTGTGTGTGTGCCCAGTGATAGATTGGCGCCCTGTCCTGTGTGTATCTGTCCAGCACCTAAAAGGTTCTTTCCTGAACGACCCTATGCTGTAATCTACGTCATAAGTATGTGTAAGAAACACTGACAAGTTTAAATAAGTTAAAATAATTTATTTATAGATACATAGATTTTATATATATATATATATATATATATCATATTTTTACAATAGCACATTTTCACAAAGCAGCTTTACAGTGTTATAAGCCTTTAAACCCCCAAAGAGTAAGCCGAAGTGACAGTGGCAAGAAAAAAACTCCCTGTTATATTGTTATTTTAAGGAAGAAACCTTGTGAGGACCAAGACTCAGAGGGGGACTCGACCTCCTTGAGCGGTGGGCAGCATCAACAGTGTAGGACACTAATATACAGATTGTGTGATGATCATGTGACCTGTATTTAGGTCCATTACGAAGCGGGGATTTGTATATGAATGAATCCGACGTGCCACCTCGCTTCAGTCAGAGTCAGACCCGGCTCCGGTCTGACGGAACGTGCGAGCTGGCTGATGTATATTTTAAGGCGGGAGCTCCGTCGTGCTGATGTGTCTGAAATGCAGTAATGGAGGCGCCACACGCATTCGGATCTCAGTGCTTGAGGATCTTGGCTGACGCTAATGAAAGTGTAAAATGGTGGGCGCTGTGTGTCTGCGTTACTGCAGGCTACAGAGAATCTGGGTCACCGAAGAGAGAGGGAACCAACCAATCAGGGGACTTCCCACCGCCAGAGACATGAAGATCGACCTCTGTTACCGTGGCGCCAACACTCCCATTTACAGCAACAGATTGTACGTGCAAACACATGCTGGTCTGAGCGGAACGGCGCAGAAACAGAACCGTAAATCCATCTCAAGGCAAACCGCCGTCGTCTTTATGCACAGTGTACGGCACAGATCGCTACCATATCCGCTAAACTCCATGGTTTATTGATTTTCTGACAATAAACAAGAAGCAGGACTTATTAACAACACAGCGATTATTCATCTTAATTAGAACTTCGTTTGTTAATTTGCTTAATCCTCTAGTAGGGTCGTGGAGGGGTTCGCCATGACCATCCAGGGGAGAACGTTTCAGGCGCTGGGCAGATACACCCAGGACAGTGTGGCAATCTATCACTGGGCACACACTCACTCACACAGATACACATAAACACACTCTATATGGGGCAATTTGGAGAATTCAATTGACCTTGATCCATGTTTTTGGACTGTGGGAGGAAACCGGAGAACCCGGAGCTGAGAGGAGAACATGCTAATGACAGGGTGCCGCCCTGATTAGAACGTAATTAAGTCAAATGTCTGAAGTACTAAACAAAACGCAGAACAGCGGGTTCTGAAAATAGAAACTTTAGAGAATTTTATTGCTTTAACTACCATTACTCATTTATTTACAATACTACCATCTACTGGCCAAATTACAGAACGCTGTTTATAAAAACATCGGGTAAATAATGCATTGTATATCAACGCATCGATGCGATTAGCTCGGCCAATCAGATTTGCTTGTGGAATTGTTAGAAAACAATGAAATCCTGTTACTCAGCGATCAGAATTTATTTTAAAACCCGGACTAGATTACATTGTGAACGATTATCAACGATTATACTTTTAATAAACGTATTTATGAATTAAACCTGGGCGGCACGTTGGCTTAGTGATTAGCATGTTCTCCTTTCAGTGCTAGGGAATCCAGGTTCGAATCCCAATCTGTGTGGAGTTTCTATGTTCTCCCCGTGTCTGCGTGGGTTTCCTCCGGGTTCTCTGGTTTCCTCCCACAGTGCAAAAACATGGATTCAAGGTGAATTGAATGCGATGAATTACCCCTATATAGTCTGTGTGTGTGTGTGTGTGTGTGTGTGTGTGTGTGTGTGTGTAAGTGAGTGTGTCTCTGCGGGTTTCCTCTGGGTTCTCTAGTTTCCTCCCACAATCCAAAAACATGGATCAAGGTCAAGATCAAGTTCCAAATTGCCCCATATGGAGAGTGTCTGTGTGTGTCTGTGTGAGTGAGTGTGTGCCCAGTGATAGATTGGCACCCTGTCCTGTGTGTATCAAATCTTTTTCTTTTATTATAGTGTGTTTGTAAGTGTTTTATTAAAGTAATAAGACACTCGAGGTTGTGTATTATTTTGAATAAATCACGGGAAAGGGGTGTAACTGTACTCCACTACTTCCCCGAGTTTTATTCACGATAATGCCACGCCCTCTCGCACCATATTGCTTTATTACACATTATAACAGTGTGTGTGAGGATATGTAAAAACCCCGAGACGAGAAAAGAATGGACCGAAGCAGAAGACGCTGCTTATTGAAATTCTGGCTGAGCATCAGCGGCTACGCAGCATCGCGACGCCTGGAGAACGCAGACGAGCAGCGAAGGAGAACGGTACTAGATTTCATAAAATACACGACAGGAATAGACGATGGGACGAACGAGGCGTGCTGTATATCTTAATATCTCTAATTCTACACTCAGGACCTCGCTCCCTCGGCCACCAGGGGATGTGACGCAGCTCATCTTCAGTGACTTGTCCTGTATGGCACAGTACAGCTGCATAGCACATAGAGCCCGCACCCCACCCCGCACCCCACGTTACAGCTACACAAGAAGAGCTGCGACGTTCCCGAGCGCAGAGCAAATGGAACGGAACGGGAAGACCGGCAGACCATACACAGAAGACCAGCGTTGAGTTAGTGGAACCGTGAGCCTCGTTTTTTTTTTTTGATAGGCACGGGGCGTGGTGCTGATCACTCCCTCTAGTTACATAATAAAAGCCCCGAACGTTCCTCCAACTGGTAGTTTGCATCTAACGACTTTCTGACCGTCTCCAATGGACACTTACACAGCTGCGAACGGCTTTATTAGCAGATCTATTGTCCATGCGGTCTGTTCCTCAACTCATAATTAAAGCTCAATGGTGACGTTGCCACGCACATTTGGAAATAACCAACCAGCAGCTGCGTGCACATCAGGACTCGGACAGGAAACCAGGAAAATACTGAAATGGGTTTGATAGCAACAAAAACAATAAGATAAATGTAAGAAGACCATTTATTAAGATGATGTGGAGATACAGCTCATCTTCAAAGATGAAAGATGGTCATTATCTTCCACTTAATCCCATACTAGGGTCACGGGAAGGGGGGTTCCCCATGTCCAACCATGGGAGAACGTTTCATTCACCCAGGACTGGGCGCCATTCTATCCCTGGACACACTCACTCACACAGACACACACTTACTGACCATATGGAGGCAATTTAGCGCATTAAATTCATCTTAAATCCATGTTTTTGGACTGTGGGAGGAAACTGGAGAACCCTGAGGAAACCCACGCGGACACAGGGAGAACATGGAAACTCCACCTAGATGGGGATTCGAACCGGGAATCCCTAGTGCTGAGAGGAGAACATGCTAACCATTAAGCCAGCGTGTCACTCATGAATATATTCCTACATGGAATACACATACTGACTACATAGAGGCAATTTAGCGCATTAAATTCACCTTGAATCCATGTTTTTGGACTGTGAGAGGAAACCAGACAACCCGGAGGAAACCCACGGGGACACGGAGAACATGGAAACTCCTGCCAGATTGGGATTTAAACCTGGATCTCCGGGGCTGAGAGGAGAACAGGCTAACCACTAAGCCAGTGTGCTGCTAATGAATATATTCCTACATAGAAATAATAAATGGAAATAGTGGGTGTGGTGGCTCAGTGGTTAGGGTGGTGGGCTATCAATCTGAAGGTTGGGGGTTCAAATCCCAGGTGCACTGAAGATACCAATGTAGGTCCTTGAGCAAGACCCTTAACCCTCATTGCTCCAGGGATGTTGTGGTTACCCTGTGTTCTGACCCCAACCGAGTTGCTTTGGATAAAGGGTCTGCTAAATAACCAAATGCAAATGTATGGTTTTCAGGTGTCAACAATTAAGGCAGGTGGAGGTGTAGACATAACGTGATCTATTTTGCCTACAGTGTTTTACACACAGAGCAATTAGTCCTCCACATTTAACCCATCCGTGCTGTGAAACAAACACACACACACACACACACACACACACACACACACACACACACACACACACTGAGTGTAGTGAGCACACATGCCCGGGGCAGTGCACAGCCCTGTACATGGTGCCCAGGGAGCAATTGGGATCAGGTCCCTTACCCAAGGGCACTTCAGCCATACTAACTGTTGGGACCAGGAATTGAACCGGGGACTTTCAGGTCACAAGACTGGTTCCTTAACCACAAACTTACGACTGCCCACTCAATAAAAACACGCTATAAACGTTGAGATCTGAATGATCCAGATGTGTCCAAGCCTGAAGTGAGTGACCGCCCTCCAGCTAAGGTCAAGTCATTTATTTCTATAGCACTTTTTACAACAGTACATCATCAAAAAGCAGCTTTAGAGAACGAAAAGCCTTTGAACCCCCAAAGAGCAAGCGAAGTGACAGTGGCAAGTAAAAACTCCTTGTTATGTTGTTATTTAAGGAAGAAACCTTGTGAGGACCAAGACTCAGTGGGGGACTCATCCTCCTTGAGCGGCCAGGCCTAACCTCACCCAAAGGTCAGAGAGCAGGAGAAACCAAGCCGAACGTTCCATTAATATCCACGAGGGACAGACAACAACCGGGAACAACACACCGACAGGAAGTACAATGCAACAATCAGTGCTGTCCAATCAGTGATGACCTCGCCTGGACACTGAACCCCACACCGGGGCTAAAGAGGGCTCAACAGCGGCTGTACTTTCACGTACTATATTTACATTACATTTAGTCCAGGTTCGAATCCCCATCCGGGTGGAGTTTTCATGTTCTCCTCGTGTCCGCATGGGTTTCCTCCCACAGTCCAAAAAACATGAGGTCAGTTGAGTTCTCCAAATTGCCCCATATAGAGTGTGTGTGTGTGAGTGAGTGTGTGCCCAGTAATAGATTGGCACCCTGTCCTGGGTGTATCTGCCCAGCGCCCCAAACTTTCTTCCCTGGATGGGCATGGGGAACCCCCCTCCCCCCACGACCCTAATAAAGGATAAAGCAGAAGATAATGGTTGGATGGATGGAATCAAAACTTGTTTTTTTATTATGGAGTGTTTGTAAGTGTTTTATTAAAGTAATAAGACTCTCGAGGTTGTCTTTTATTGTGAATAAATCACGGGAAAGAGGTGTAACTGTACTCCACTACTTCCCCGTGTTTTATTCACAATAATGCCACGCGCTCTCATACCGTATTGCTTTATTACCCTAATATAGGATAGGGCAGAAGATAATGGATAGATGGATGGATGGATATACAAATGAGAACATCACAAGTCAGTAGTTATGGAGAAAACCAGCTACACTGTAGGATTATCAAACCTGATCGTTATATGATGCTGAACACCCCACCCTTTCTTCCTCTCTACAACAGGTATTTGTTAATAAGATGTGTCTTCAGTAGAAATGAGAAGATGGTTCCACCATTTTGGAGAGAATGAGCTCCTTGGTGAGGTGGAACCACCAGGCGGCGCTTATCACTGGAACAAAGTGAACAAGCCGGGGTATATTTTCATTCATCTATTATCTTCCACTTTATCCTCTATTAGGGTCGCGGTGGGGTTCCCCATGCCCATCCAGGAGAGAATGTCTCGGGCGCTGGGCAGATACACCCAGGACAGGGCGCCAACCTATCGCTGGGCACACACTCATATATGGGGCAATTTGGAGAACTCAATTGACTTGATCCATGTTTTTGGACTGTGGGAGGAAACCGGAGAACCCGGAGGAAACCCACACAGACATGGGGAGAACATGGAAACTCCACCCAGATGGGGATTCGAACCGGGAATCCCTAGTGCTGAGAGGAGAACATGCTACTCACTAAGCCACCGTGCCGCGGAGTGTATTTTGAAAAGATATTTTTAAAGAAGAGGGGGAAGATCCAGAGATGGTCCTGTAGGCCAGTAGTATGGCAGCCCAACTGTAAAGGATTAAGCATCCCTCTCTGCCGAGCGTTAACCAATACAGGGTACCCAGGAGAGCTGCCCCCATCATCAAACATCCAACACCCCCCCAACACGGACTATTCACACTTCTACCATCAGGTCGGAGGTACAGAAGTGTGAAATGCAAAACTAGTAGATTAAAGAAACCCCCCCCCCACACGGCCATTAGACTCATGAACAGCTGAGCACTTTTGCACTAAATTCTTTTTTTTAAACACTGCTGCAATATAATGTAGCTGCAATGTATATAACCTCACAAATATGTACATAATGTGTGTGTTTTTCTGGTTTTTATATATTTATAATTATTCATTCATTCATTATCTTCCGCTTATCCTCTATTAGGGTCGCGGTGGGGTTCCCCATGCCCATCCAGGGGAGAACATCTCAGGCGCTGGGCAGATAGACCCAGGACAGGGCGCCAATCCATCGCTGGGCACACACTCACCCCTCACAGACACACTCTAAACAGGGCAATTTTGAGAATTCAATTAACCTGATCCATGTTTTTGGACTGTGGGAGGAAACCGGAGAACCCGGAGGAAACCCACGCAGACACGGGGAGAACATGGAAACTCCACCTAGATAGGGATTCGAACCGGGAATCCCTAGCGCTGAGAGGCGAACATGCTAACCACTAAGCCACCGTGCTACTATTCATAATTTTTTTTTTTTTTATTATTACTTATCCAGGGTGGACGGCAAAGTAAGAATTTCGTAGTGAATCCTGAATGCTGCGTAATAAATGATGCTTAGAGGACGACCGCACTGCTTACGCACAGAGTCACCAGCCGGCGCCGCTAGAGAGCCAGAGCTGAAATCGATTATGGATCGATATCTGATATGAGACGGAGCCACGCTGAGGACTCGAGTGTGTTCAGCACCACAGTCATATGTAGGGAGAAAGAGGCCGACAGGCTGACCCCCTCACAACCCATCACCCACCCCTGACCCACACCACCCCCACCATTAGCATTACAATGAGCACTATAGGTATTGTCTGAGCAGAGTGAGGAAAAGAAAAGGAAAACAGCGAGGATGGGGAGGGGGGTCTGAACACAGACCCACCCACAAGCCAACAGCACAGAAAGACCAACAACCACGTCCACCATGTTGACACTGTGATACTTTACCCAATATTTACAAATATTTATATATATATATATATATAACATTTGTGCTCATGAATTTTTCAACACCATCTCTTTGGACACACCCACTTTTTGTCCATGTTCTCAGTTCCACTAAAGATGGTCTTTGTAGTTGTATAATTCCAGACTGTATCTGTTTGTGTTCTAAAGTACATACTGTGTGCTCTGATGGTCAGGACCCCAATGGTACCATCACCACCACACATAATATTTGGTGGGTGCATTATTCCTATCCCAGCAATGACACAGAGGCATTTAAATAAAACTACAGCAGCGCTGCTGCACTAAAACCGCCTCACTGCAGAACTGACAAACAATCCACCACCCAAATTATACCTGTTCTAGAGAACCAAGAACCATCAGGGGACTAAAATAAAGAAACCAAACAAAGAAAACAGATGGGACTACAGTCTGTAACTGTAAAACTACAAAGTCCATATATGGTAAGTGGAGAAAATAGACAATGGAGCAAGAAGGGGGGTGTGTTCAAACTATTGATTGACACTGTAGATAATGTGAATTGAATTAATATGAAGATTATTAAAACATCACAAAATAAATCTGATGTATTATAAGTCTAAAGAACGGATTCAGAGAAGCCTTCCCACTACAGCCACACAATGCAGAGTCCCTGAACTGATCCGGGTTCAGCGGATCATCAGCTCTCCTCTCTAAACATCGAAAAGGTTCCATAAAGTAGAACACCAACCTCTCAGGCCTCAGCCCATGATGCTCTGTACAGCTCAGGTTTCTATCAGCAGGTCCCTGATAATCCAACAGTGTGTGAACCACACCAAACAACACACTGAAACCCAGCCCTGCTCTCATTACCCACGATGCACTGCTGGGAAAAAAAACAACAACCAGGCTCCGCCTCCCTGCTTACCTGAGTCTGAATCTTTCTGGTCTCCATTGGTTCCGACAGTGAAGGGGAGTTTTCTCTTTGGAGCTTTCTCTTTCATCTCCTTGACGCCATAACTGCGGTCGGATTTAGGGGTCTTGTTTGACGAGCCTTTATCTTTATCCTGAGGACAAAAGACACGGGGACAGTTCAGGATTTTGTACTTAAATTAATCTGAGCTAGTGTGTAACCAATAAATAACGGATAATGTAGCTACAGCAACACAGCAACGATAAGGTACGAGGTGCTTTCTGGTGAATAATAATAATAATAATAATAATAATAATAATAATAATAATAATAATAATAACACCTGTTTCCTGTGATTTATACACAATAATACACAACCTCGAGTGTCTTATTGCTTTTATAAAACGCTTAAAAACACAATATATTAAAAAAAACAAAGCAAAATTGTTAATGAACTGATCTTTCACGACGCAATTGAAACATCCATCCACTAGAGTCACGGGGGGAGGGGGGGATCCAGGGAAGAACGAAGAACGTCTCAGGAGCTGGGCAGGGCAGCACCAATCTATCGCTGGACACACACTCACAAAGATACTCTATATGGGGCAATTTGGAAAATTTAATTGACCTTGATCCATGTTTTTGGACTGTGGGGGAAAACGGAAGACCCTGGAGGAAACCCATGGGGAAGTCGGCAGAACATGGAAACTCGAACCAGGAATCCCTAGCACTGAGAGGAGAACATGCTAACCACTAAGCCACCGTGCCGCCCTTTTTATTTAAATAATTTGAAAAATTATTGTAATATTATAAATAACATTATTTTGTACAAAATAAAATTTGTTTCTCTAACGATCAAATGCAGCCAACTTCATTAGGAAAATAATGTATTGTATAAGTGATGGATGTGGCCTACAGTACTCACACATAGAGGAATCGGTCCTCCACATTTAACCCATGCGTGCAGACACACACACACACACACACACACACACACACACACGTCCTCTGTATATGTCGCCACTGAGCAATTGGGTGAACTACTCAAGGGCACTTCAGCCATAGTCCCTATTGGGACCGGTAATCGAACCGGGGAGCTTCAGGTCACAAGGATGTAAACAGTAAAATAGTCCAGTATTCAAAGTGAACAGTAGACTTTGAGTAACCGGTTTCTAGTTTCTGTTAACAATCAAAAGCTGCCATCTAATGGCCAAATAACAGAACACAGTTTATGAAGTTCATCAGGAAAATAATGTATTGTATAAGGGATTAATTTTGCCTACAGTACTCACACACAGAGGAATCGGTCCTCCACATTTAACCCATGCATGCATTGATACACACACACACACACACACACACACACACACACACCACACACACCACACACACCACACACACCACACACACACTCATGGAAGTGCGCACACGTCTTCAGATTGGTGGGCAACCCTGTATATGGAGCCAGCGAGCAATTAGGGTTAGGTGCCATGTCCAAGGGCACTTCAGCCAGTGTACTTGGTGGGACTGGGAATCAAACCAGGGACCTTTAGCTCACAAGGCTGGTTTGTTCAATTGATAAAGAGCCCCAAATAAAGAAATAAACAGATGTTTTGTTAAGTTCTTCACCCCCAAACATGCCTTTATGGACCTTGGAACATTGTGCACTTGTGTTCCCACAAAGTCAGAGATGAGTGGATGCTTATGCACTAGAATTTTGTCCCAAAGCTTTTGTAGGAACAGATTGTGTGGGTGTTTAGTGTATATGTGTTATGGTTATCATACATCAACTAATATTCCAAAATATCAGCACAAACCCTTTATCCGGGTGGCACGGTGGCTTGGTGTTTAGCATGTTCTCCTCTCAGAACTAGGGATTCCCAATTCGAATCCCAATCTGGGTGGAGTTTCCATGTTCTCCCCGTGTCCCCATGGATTTCCTCCAGCTTCTCCCGTTTCCTCCCACAGTCCTCCCACAATACATGGATTCAAGGTGAATTGAATGCGCTAAATTGCCTCTATATAGTCAGTATGTGTGTGTCTGCGTATTCCATGTAGGAATACATTCATGAGTGGCACGCTGGCTTAGTAGTTAGCATGTTCTCCTCTCAGCACTGGGGATCCAGGTTCGAATCCCAATTTGGGTGGAGTGTCCATGTTCTCCCCGTGGGTTTCCTCCAGGTTCTCTCGTTCCCTCCAACAGTGCAAAAACATGGATCAAGTCAATTGAGTTCTCCAAATTGCCCCATATAGTGTGTGTCTGTGTGAGTGTGTGCCCAGTGATGGATTGGCGCCCTGTCCTGGGTGTATCTGCCCAGCGCCCGAGACGTTCTCCCCTGGATGGGCATGGGGAACCCCCCTGCGACCCTAGTAGAGGATAGATAATGGAAGATAATGGATGAATGAATGAGTGCAAAAACATGGATTCAAGGTAAATTATATGCGCTAAATTTCCCCATATACAGTGGGTTGCAAAAGTATTCATACCCCTTGAACTTTGCCATATTTTGTCACATTACAACCACAAACATAAATATATTTCACTGGAATTTAATGTGAAAGACCAACACAAAGTGGTATACAATTGTGAAGTGGAATGAAAGTTATACATGAATCAACAATTTTTTTACAAATAAAAAACTGAAAAGTGCGATGTGCAAAATTATTCAGCCCCCCTGAGTCAATACTTTGT
>JAFMOD010000017.1:342925-355150 GCA_019802435.1 Corydoras maculifer
ATGCCCCCACACATGGATCACCAATGCCCACACACACGGATCACTGATGCCCACACACAGATCACCAATGCCCTTGCACATGGATCACCGATACTCCCCACATATGGATGCGCCACACACGGATCACCAATGCCCCTGCACACGGATGCCCCTGCACACGGATCACCAATGCCCCTGCACACGGATGCCCCCCCACATGGATCACCGATGCCCCTGCACACGGTTGCCCCAACACATGGATCGCGGATGACCCAACCACAGATCACCGATGCCCCCACACATGGATCACCGATGCCCCCACACACGGATCACTGATGCCCACATACGGATCACCAATGCCCCTGCACACGGATGCCCCCACACATGGATCGCGGATGCCCCCACACAAGGATCACTGATGCCCACACACGGATCACCGATGCCCCCACACACGGATCACCGATGCCCCCCCACATGGATCACAGAGCGTCTGAGACCCGTCATTATGAAAACCTGGATTTTTTTAAAACCACAAAGCAAAGCTGCTGAGCCCTCAGTCATGTTCGAGTTCTACAGAGCGCCTCCGTTCTGCAGGCAGGAGCATGCACACCACCAGCCCTTAACGAGAGGTTTGGGGGCAGACCCGGCCGACCTAGCGCCGTAAGGACCTCTGAGACTGCTTTAAAAAGCAGAACAAGAAGCCCACTTATCACCTTAGTACTTTCTACATGGAGAGGTGAGGAGAAGCGAGACAGTTTCACGAGAGGGGAGCGGAAAAGAGATCTCATGCTTTTCTTTTTTTCGCTTTCTCTTTTTTCTTTTGCAACCGGCTGGTGAACCCTGAGCTGTTCTGCAGCGCTGTTCCGCTCCACGCTGAGGAAACATGAGGATCTAAATTCAGTCCTGAATCCGAGCCGCCTCGCTCTCAAGATCCTTCTTGTTTCCACGGAGCTAAAAGCCGTCCCTCCTCTGAACACGCGCCTGGCGCCGGGCATGAATAAATCATACACAGAGACTTCCAGAAGAGTTCTCCCCGCTGTAGTGCACGTTCTCTGGAGTGCTGTGCGTAACCGAACATGGCACCGCCCTCCATTCCACCCGCTTTCTCCATCTCCCTCTTGCCCTCCTTCCCCCCCTGCACTCCCCCACCATCCTTCCATTCCTCAATTCCTTCCCATGAACGTTGGCACGAAGTTGTGTCGTGGCGCCACATGCATCCCACTGCAACTCTCTGTAGATATTTATATCTCACACACACACACACACACACACACACACACACACACACACACACCATAACACTCACAAAGCCATGCCCACACTTGCATGCAAAGACAGAGAGAAATACGGTTGTATAAAATACAAAATGTGTCTAACTCCTCAGCTCAGAGACCGGATAGTAAAAGATAAACAAAAACAGGCTTTCTCTCTCTCTCTCGCACACACACACACACACACACACACACACACACACACACACACAGACACACATTAAAGTAGGTCGACGCATGTTCTGGTAGAATACACACCATCCTGTTCTATTTTAAGATGGACAACAAGTGAGGCTCTTTGCATAGATTGCTGCTGAGGGCAGGATTCATTTCAGCCCCCTCTTCTGTATGCTTGATAGGGGGCGCTAGTGCTCGAGTCACTTTATGGGTATGTACAAGCTTTAAGAGCGAGTGTCGGCGAGGAGTTTCAATGAGAATGTGGAGCTTCGTGGCCGATAGAGGAAGACGAGAGCAGCCGGTCCTCGTTTCCTCTGCCTTTTAGCACCAAAATATGGCATGGCTGAGTGTGTGTGTGTGTGTGTGTGTGTGTGTGTGTGTGTGTGTGTGTGTGTGTGTGCAGATCACACAGAACGTGGTCCTGTGATTCCACCTACGACGGCGACACGTTCAAACATTTACCGTGAGCAGACTGTTCACTTTAACCAGGTTCACTTCTAATCTTCAGTTTAATGACTTACTATTAATTATTATTTAATTATTAATTATTAGCAGATTCTCATTCAGAAGAGCAAAAAATAGATTTTCATCTGGATTTCAAGAAAAATACTGCTTTCGGAACCCAAACCCACCACTTTATGTATTCATTTCGATTATAAAACATGTAGTTCCGGCCCTTAAATCTGATTGGCTGAGCCGTGACAATATTATTGACAATAACACACACCTCTGACCGCAGTCAGTAGAGGATAAAGCTGAAGATAATGGATGGACGGAATTCAGAGGCAGCAACAACAACTAAAAGTTCTTAGAGAGAAGTGATAAGTCAGTGGGTCACATTGCATAAGCTGGGAAAACATCTGACCAGGTGGGCGGAGTCATCGACAGGATGTCGAGAGCAGAGTAAGCTGTTGTGTGTGTGTGTGTGTGTGTGTGTGTGTGTGTGTGTGTTTATACACTCTGTAAATGATTCAGGTGGCCGATTCAGGATGCGCTGGATGTTGTGAACCCCCACGCAGCTTTTCATAGCGCTCTGTAGAAGCTCGGGCTCTGCCGGGGCCCCAAAGCCTCGACTGTGAGTGCGGTGTGGAGCTTAGGGCACTTCCTTCCGTCTGCTGACGGTGCAGAAAAGGCCTGCGCTCCGGCAGGCACAAAGAGCTGCGGCTAATCCTGCTGCTGGTGCGTCTGCTGAACGTAGAACGCATAGAAACACACGGACCACACGGCGCGCCACCACACGGCGCTCCACCACACGGCGCTCCACCACACGGGCTCGGTCGGACCTCGCCACTGCTAACAAAACAACTGAAGTCCCGATGAAAGGCAGCCATCCAAAAGCGGAGCGCCGAACCCTGGGACAGACCCGTCTCTGAACTCAGTAACTAGGACAGGCTCGTCTCGTTTGGGACAAATGTGATCTTGTGCCCTCTGGTGGCCATGTATTTGGTATTTCTGCGAATAGCAGCCTTGGATACAAATTTATGAATACACACACCAGCCACTTTATTGGGTACGCCATCCTGCTTTTCGGTACTGCAGTGATGCGACGTGGTGGCGCTACATGAGTGCGCCACGCACTTCTGTACTGAGACGCGGCCTGTCTGCAGCATCATGTGATCGCTGATAGAGTCTCAGAGGATGACCAACACAAACTGTGAAGTAATAGATGACGTACTGATGACGTAATAAGGCTGATGTCTATGAACCAGCGCCACCACTAGGAAATGAGTGTCACTGCAGTACTGAGTAGGGGGGGCTAAAAAAAATCGATTCCTCCCACAGTCCAAAAACATGGATCAAGGTCAACTGAATTCCCCAAATTGCCCCATATAGAGTGTGTCTGTGTGAGTGAGTGTGTGCCAAGGGATAGATTGGCGCACTGTCCTGGGTGTATCTGCCCAGCACCCGAAATGTTCTCCCCTGGATGGGCATGGGGAACCCCCCGCAACACTTGTAGAAGATAAAGCAGGTAATGGACGGATGGACATTATAACTGTAAACGGTGCCACTGTAACACCTGATGTTTTCATGTCTGAATAAATATCCCAGAATGCTTTACTGTAATGTTTACCTTATAATAAGTACCGTACAGAAATAGAGTCCGTAAGTGAGACTGCGCCTTATAGTACGATACGCCTTATATGTGGGTCAAATACAGAAATAGACCCTGTAATTCAGACTGCGCCTTATAATATGGTGCACCCTATAGTCCAGAAAATACGGTACTCGTTAGTCCGCTTTAGTATGTTCATAAACAACGTGTTTATGATGCGGCTCATCTAACACCAAGAATCAGATCATTCAACTCAGGAATCATTTGGAACTCGGAGCTCGGCTTGGCTCCAGTCCTGTTCCATGTGGTTCTACCTCTCATGGCTCTGCGGTCAGATGGATCCCAGCGAATTGGCTCAGTGCAGGACGTCCACCCACTGTCCTAACGTGGGTTCGAGTCCAGCAGAAGGATGGCAGTGAGATGAAAGAATCTGAGGGACTCGCGTCCCCTGCTCGTCAGTGTGTCCACCTGTCCGTCAGGCGTCCAAGGGAAACGTTCTGACGGCCGGCAGCTGCAGAGGGTCTGTCAGCTGCAGAGCAGGCCGCCGTCGGGGGCCCGTCTCAATGTAAGGAACGTGTCGGTCTGCGGTCTGAAGGTTACCACGTTCTACGTTTGATTATATGACTGTTCAACAGACGCAACTTACAACTATCCCAACTTGATGGCTGGGGTTAGAACACAGGGGCAGCACCCCTGGAGCAATGAAGCACCTCCTACCTTAAATCCTATAGAGGCCTCTATAAAGACCCGACTGCTGGACCAATCACAGCGCAGCATCACCTGGAAACAGGATCCAGGCAACACAATATTTACACATCAAAGTCTGGAGTCCTGCATTTATTGTTCTAGGTAAAGCAAATACCTGCTGCGGAACACCCTCGGTCCACCTGTAATTTATTAACTCTTCCCAGGTTCATGTCAAGCACGTGGAACGGTACCGGTACAGAACCTTCCTCTTAATCCTCTACTAGGGTCGCGGGGGGGGGGGGGGGGGTTCCCCATGCCCATCCAGGGGAGAACGTTTCAGGCGATACACCAATCTATCACTAGGTACACACTCACTTACACACACACTCTATATAGGGCAATTTGGAGCATTCCATTGCCCTTGATCCATGTTTTTGGACTATGGGAGGAAACCGGAGAACCCGGAGGAAACCCATGTGGACACGGGGGGAACATGGAAACTTCACCCAGATTGGGATTCGAACCGGGAATCCCTAGGTGAACGTTTCAACCACCAATCCACTGTCCCGCCCACTAACAAACACTATATGGGGCAGCTTTGGAGAATTCAATTGACCTTGATCCATGTTTTTAGACTGTGGGAAGAACCTGGAGAAGCCGGAGGAAACCCATGTGGACGGGGAGAACATGGAAACTTCACTCAGATTGGGATTCTAACCAGGAATCCCTAGTGTTCTGAGGTGAACGTCCAAAAACAAGGATTCAAGGTCAATTGAATGCTCTAAATTGCCCCATATAGATTGTGTTTGTGAGTAAGTGTGTGCCCAGAGATAGATTGGCGCCCTGTCCTGTGTGTATCTGCCCAGCGCCCGAAATGTTCTTCCCTGGATGGACATAAGGAACCCCCCACCCCGTCCCTCCTCATGACCCCAGTTGAGGATAAAGTGGAAGATAATGAATGAATTAATAAATGTTTCCACTTGTGAGGCATGGTGGCTTAGTGGTTAGCATGTTCTCCCCTTAGCACTAGGGATCCAGGTTCGAATCCCAATCTGGGTGGAGTTTCCATGATCTCCCTGTATCCATGTGGGTTTCCTCTGGGTTCTCCGGTTTCAACCCACAGTCCAAAAACATGGACTTAAGGTCAATTAAATTCTCCAAATTGCCCCATATAGAGTGTGTTTGTGTGAGTGTGTGTCCAGTGATGGATTGTCGCCCTGTCTTGGGTGTATTTGCCCAGCGCCTGAAACGTTCTCCCCTGGATGGGTGGCATGGGCATAGGGGATAGAGGATAGGGAGGATAGAGGAACGTCCCCCCCTCAATTCTAGTAACGGATTAAGTAAAATGAATGAATGATATTCAGACCAACGATTGCAGATTAAATGATGATTTCGAGGCAGCAGAAGACCCGGCGCATCGATTCAGTAGAACTCGGTTCGCTCTGAGACGGCGTGGAGGACGACGGGATGGGAGTGATATTCTGAGCACGTGGCGGAACGCTGTACGTGTGTGACGAAAGCAATTGAGCCTGCGGCACGACTCTGCTGCATTGGAGGCCCAGCGTTTGAGCCACGAGGGTAAAACAATTCACCATGGCAACCCATCAAACCCCGAGCCCTCGGCTTCAGCACAAACACCTGATCCATTATACACCTGAACACAGGATCTGAATTCATCCTCATCCTCATCCACCTGCACAGCGTTATCCAACACACACACACACACACACACACACACACACACACACACACACACACACACACACACACGTCCTGTTGCCTAGCAATGCAGGGACGGGGGCACATGTTTTTCAGAACCTGACACAGCGAGAGAAAAACAGAAAGAGAGGGAAAGATATTGAAGAGCGGGAACAGAAGTGGACTGTTAAAAACCAGTGTGTGTGAGTGTGTGTGAGTAAGTGTGTAGGCCTATTCTGCTAAAAACGTGTGTGTGTGTGAGAGAGAGAGAGATAGAGTGTGTGTGTGTGTGAGAGAGAGTGAGAGTGTGTGTGAGTGTGTATGAGTGAGAGTGTGTGTGTGTGTGTGTGTGTGTGTGTGAGAGAGAGTGAGAGTGTGTGTGAGTGTGTATGAGTGAGAGTGTGTGTGTGTGTGTGAGAGAGAGAGAGAGAGTGTGTGTGTGTGAAAGAGAGAGAGTGTGTATGTGTGTGGAAATGTGTGTGTGGAAAGGAGTGTGTGAGTGTGTGCGTGAGTGTGTATAAGTGAACGTGTGTGTGTATGAGTGTGTGTGTGAGAGAGAGAGATAGTGTGTGTGTGAGTGTGTGTGACAGAGAGAGAGAGAGAGAGAGAGATAGTGTGAATGTGTGTGTGTGAGAGAGAGAGAGAGAGAGAGAGAGAGAGTGTGTGTGTGTGTGTGTGTGAGAGAGAGAGAGAGAGAGAGAGTGTGTGTGTGTGTGTGTGTGTGAGAGAGAGAGAGAGAGAGAGAGAGAGTGTGTGTGTGAGTGTGTGTGAGAGAGAGAGAGATAGTGTGTGTGTGTGTGTGTGTGAGTGTGTGTGTAGACCTATTCTTGCTACAGTCCATTCATGCCCTTGGTTTCACCTCATGTACGACGACCAATCAGAGATGAGGTCTTGCTGAAATGCTGGACTACGTTAGGACTACGTTAGGACTACGTTAGGACTACGTTCTCCATCAGTGGAGTACCTTCACGATCAATAACCCGATGCAGGACGTGCAACAGAGGACACTTCTGGTAATCTGACTGTCTGTTGTTAGTTTTTAAAGGGGATGTCTGTTGATTGTCTTCTCCTGACCAATTCTCATTTGAAAAGCAACACTCATTGGTTCCGGTCCTTAAATCTGATTGGCTGAGCCCTCTGCACAGACGTGCCATTGTTGACAATAACACCTCTGAGCGCTTCACGTTTTTTATCAATACGTCACATAAGACACATTTTGTCCCCGGTGTCTTTTATAAACAGCGTCCTGTAAATTGCTCACTAGATGGCAGTATTTCATCGTTAGAGAAACCGGAATCCTGTTACTCGGTGATCAGCGTTCACTTTAAAAACCGGACTGTATTACACAGGACCAGATTAACACATTTAAGAATCGATGCAGAGACGAATCAGTGCAGCCTGTTGCAGTGGCTTTTTATTATTTTATTTTTATTACATTATAACTGCACATGAGGGGCGGCGGGTGGCTTAGTGGTTAGCACGTTCGCCTCTCAGCGCTAGGGATTCCCGTTTCGAATCCCCATCTGGGTGGAGTTTCCATGTTCTCCCCGTGTCTGCGTGGGTTTCCTCCGGGTTTTCCCACAGTCCAAAAACATGGATCAAGTTAATTGAATTCTCAAAATTGCCCCATATAGAGTGTGTCTGTGTGAGTGAGTGTGTGCCCAGCGATGGATTGGCGTCCTGTCCTGGGTCTATCTGCCCAGCGCCCGAGACGCTCTCCCCTGGATGGGCATGGGGAACCCCACCGCGACCCTAATAGAGGATAAGCGAAGATAATGGATGAATGAATTATTATTATTATTATTATAACTGCACATGAGGGGCGGCACGGTGGCTTAGTGGTTAGCATGTTCTCTCAGCGTTAGGGATTCCCGGTTTGGAATCCCCATCTGTGTGGAGTTTCCATGTTCTCACCGTGTCTACGTGGGTTTCCTCCGGGTTCTCCGGTTTCCTTCCACAGTCCAAAAACATGGATCAAGGTGAATTGAGTTCTCCAAATTGCCCCATATAGAGTGTATTTGTGTGAGTGAGTGAGTGTGTGCCCAGTCATAGATTGGCGTCTGTGCGTATCTGCCCAGCGCCTGAAACGTTGTCCCCTGGATGCTTATAATAATAATAGGGTGGCACGGTGGCTTAGTGGTTAGCATGTTCTCCCTGTGTCCTCGTAGGTTCTCCGGTTTCCTCCCACAGTCCAAAAACATGGATCAAGGTCAACTGAATTCCCCAAATTGCCCCATATAGAGTGTGTTTGTGTCAGTGAGTGTGTGCCAAGTGATTGATTGGCGCCCTGTCCTGGGTGTATCTGCCCAGCGCCCGAAATGTTCTCCCCTGGATGGGCATGGGGAACCCCCCCGCGACCCTAATAGAGGATAAAGCAGATAATAGATGGATGGACACTAACACCTGATATTTTCATGTCTGAATAAATATCCCAGAATGCTTTACTGTAATGTTGGCGTGTCTCTGCAGCGTGTATGAGCTCGTAGTTTCCACATTTAACTCCTGCACCGGTGACGGCGGAGCTGCAGGCTCCCAGCCCATTTTCCTTGCTCCAGTTCCTTGCTACAGAGGAAACTGGGTGCAGTGGGTCATGTGACACAAATCTACGACTGCAGAACAAGCCCGTCTGGCTGCGAGGTTCCGCCCCACTCGCACGAACGCGGCTGAAACGGACAACTAAACCTTCGAATCGTCTTATCGTTACTGCAGATCAGCCACCCACCTAAAGAGGTGCCGCTGCGGATAGTGAAGGTTCCAGAGTCTCGGGTGTAGAACTCTAGAATAAACATCTCATACACCAAACAGTACAAACATAAAGCGCGAGGAGTCGGCCTCACGTGCGACGCTTTCCGTAAACAATTTACGCACTTCAAAAGCACAGGGTAAGGGGTGGGGTCAAGCAGATGGTTTCTGACCAATCAGGGCCGCTCCCGCTGCCATCCAACGCTCCGGGGCATTTCGACTTGTTATACAGGCTGTTAGTGGTTTTATTGGGTTGCAACTTTTAACGACTTTGCAAAAATGTTTTTGTTCTCTTGTATGCTGCTATTGTGAATGCGGAATGTTTGTTGTGCAACAAAAAAACAACAAAAAAAAACAAAAAAACAACACCAGATGCGGTGCAGCCTCACGATTTGAACCGCTTCGAATACGAACAACTGACAATTACGCAATTATACGGCGCAAAAGAAGCTTCTGAACTTTGACGTTCTTTTTACGAGAACGAGGTCAGGTGACAGCTGCGTTGTGTGCACGCCGCTGCGAGAACTCGACCTCGCGGAACGTACTCTCCAGCAATAACACGCGAGTGACGTAGACTTTAAGAACTTGTGTTGACATGTCATGAAGCTTATGCATCGGTTTGATGAACGTAGCTAAACGTCTAAATCGAAATATTTGAGATTCATTGAACATTAAGACAACAAATTCCACTGCTGTGTCACCTGACCCAACAGCCCTTAGAACCCGTGAGGGAACACTAAACAGACAAAGGTATTGAGACCGACCTCTGAAGAAATGTGTTTATTAAAAGCAAAACCGTTAATAATCCGGTCCTCCGCCGGTTTTTGAAGTGAATGCTGCTCGCTTAGTAAGAGGTTTCCGGTTTCTTGAATGATCAAATAATAGTGGGCAAATTACCGATTGCAGTTTATTATAAGCATTGTATTGTACATCAGGTATTGATAGTAATGTGAAGCCGTCAGAGGTGTGTGTTATTGTCAATAATGTCACGACTGAACAAACGGCTCAGCCAATCAGATTAATGGACTAGATCTGTGCTTTTTATAAGTTTAAGCAATTTTCAAGTGATAGCACATTTTCAACAACAAGACAACAAATTCCACTGCTGTGTCACCTGACCCAACAGCCCTTAGAACCCGTGAGGAAACACTAAACAGACAAAGGTATTAAGACCGACCTCTAAAGAAATGTGTTCATTAAAAGCAAAACAGTCAATAATCCGGTCCTCCGCCACATGATCTAGGCCGGTTTTTGAAGTGAATGCTGCTCGCTTAGTAACAGGTTTCCGGTTTCTCTCAAATATTGCCATGTAGTGGGCAAATTACAGAGTTTATAAAAAGTATTGTATTGTACATCATGCATTGATACGAATGTAAAGCAGTCAGAGGTGTGTTATTGTCAATAATGTAACAGCTGGACACACGGCTCAGCCAATCAGATTAAGGAGTGAAACTATATGCTTTTTAAGTTCAAGCAATTTTCAAATGATAGCACATTTTCAACAACAAGACAACAACAGCCACTGCTGTGTCACCTGACCCAACAGCCCTTAGAACCCGTGAGGGAACACTAAACAGACAAAGGTATTGAGACCGACCTCTGAATAATTATGTTCAATAAAAATAAAACCGTCAATAATCCAGTCCTCTGCCACATAATCTAGGCCAGTTTTTAAACTGAACGCTGCTCGCTTAGTAACAGGTTTCCGGTTTCTCTCAAATATTGCCATGTAGTGGGCAAATTACAGAGTTTATAAAAAGCATCGTATTGTACATCATGCATTGATACGAATGTGAAGCAGTCAGAGGTGTGTTATTGTCAATAATGTAACAGCTGGACAAACGGCTCAGCCAATCAGATTTAAGGACAGGAACTATGCCTTTTCAAGTGATGGTACATTTTTACAAAGAAGTTTTACGGTGTTATGAGCCTGAACCGCCGAAGCACAAGCCAAGTTGTTTTTTAAGGAGGCTTAGTGGTTGGCATGTTCTCCTCTCAACACTAGGGATTCCCGGGTCGAATCCCAATCTGGGTAGAGTTTCCATGTTCTCCCCGTGTCTGCGTGGGTTTCCTCCAGGTTCTCCGGTTTCCTCCCACAGTCCAAAAACATGGATCAAGGTCAATTGAATTCTCCAAATTGCCCCATATAGAGTGTGTTTGTGTGTGGGTGCGAGTGAGTGTATACCCAGCAATAGATTGGCGAGTGTATCTGCCCAGCATCCGAAACGTTCTCCCCTGGACAGGCATTGGGAACCCCCCCGTGACCCTAATAGAGGATAAAGTGGAAGATAATGGATGGATGTTTATTAAGCAATAAACCTTGTGAGGACCGAGGCTCAGTTGCTGCTGCTGATGGGTAACGTGATGCTGAAGCTCACTACATCACTCCGTCTCACCCCCCCCCCCCAGTTGCTGCATCTGTCGCTTTGTTTTCCCTGTTTCTCTCTCTCTCTCACTTCTTTCTCACATTTCTTGCTCCACTCTCTCACTCTTACTATCTTAACCTGACTCACTTTCTATCTCACTCATCTTTTGCACTCTCTCTCCCTCACGTTCTTACTCTTTCACACTCTCTCCCATTCTTTGTATCTCTCTCTCTCTCGCGCGCTCTCTCTCTCTTTCTCTCTCTGGTTTTACATGCTGTACATTTGCTTTTTTACCTTTTTACACACGTAGGCTTCAGGTTAACTTTTTTGATAAGCGAAAAGGAAAGGAATATTATTGGTCAATATTTGATCACCTGCTGTCAGTGATCGTGAGAACGTGTGTAACAGTAGATCATGAACAAAGCAGTGGGCGGAGCTATGGCATCCAGATAGACCCGTTTCTTGCCTTTAAAGAAGTAGCTTACAGATCTCAAGTTGTAGTTCAGCTTGCGGTAATCTGTCTCGGGTTCCACCAGCACTCCCATCAGAACCCATGAGCACCACTGTCCTTAAGTGTTCCATCCGAAACGCCGGATGGCATGTACAAATGTTTGGACACGCCTCCTTTGTCGCTTCATTTGTTGTCCGTGTTCTCACGTAAGACAGGACTTTGTAGTTCTAAAATTGAATTCTGTAGTCCATCTGTTTGTGCACTACAGTTCATACTGTGTACGTCCCCTTTACTCGGTCATTTACTAATGGTCAGAACCCCAATAGGACCACCACAGAGCAGGGGTTATTTGGTTGGGGGGTTATTCCTATCCCAGCAGTGTCTGAGGTGGAGAAATAAAAATACTCTGCTGCACTGAGTACTCAAAAGGTTATTGCCCAAGGAACCAGCATTGTGACCTGAAGGTCCACGGTTCGATTCCCGGTCCCACCAAGTACCCTTGAGCCAGGCAGCCCACCACTCCGGACGGTGCGTGTTTGTGCGTGTGTGTGTGAGGGTGTGTGTCACAACATTTGCTCAAGGGTACGTTACCCATAGTCACCCTTTGGTGGGAGCAGGAATCCAACCGGGGACCTTTAGGTAGCAGGGCTGGTTTCTTAATCCCCCGTACGACTGACCCTCACAAAATATACAACTAAACTTTATCCCTAATTAATTCTGCTTGTTAAGTATAAAATTTGCACAGACACACACACACACACACACACACACAAATACACACAAATACACACATACACAAAT
>JAFMOD010000170.1:3545-13545 GCA_019802435.1 Corydoras maculifer
AAGTCACTTGAATTCTCCAAATTGCCCCATATAGAGTGTGTCAGCGTGGGTTTCCTCCGGGTTCTCCGGTTTCTTCCCAAGGTCTAAAAACATGGATCAAGTCACTTGAATTCTCCAAATTGCCCCATATAGAGGGTTTTGGTGTGAGTGAGTGTGTGTCCAGCAATGGATTGGTGTCCTGTCCTGGGTGTATCTGCCCAGCGCCCGAAACGTTCTCCCCTGGATGGGCATGGAGAACCCCACCACGACTCTAATAGAGGATAAAGCGGAAGATAATGAATGAATGAATAAAGACACGAGGCACAGCTGAAGTCCAGTTTGGGGGACTAGTGCGTGGCACGGTGGCTTAGTGGTTGGCATGTTCTCCTCTCAGTGTTCTTTGGGGCTTTAAAGGCTTTATATGTAAAGCTGCTTTGTGACAAGGTACTGCTGTTAAAAGCACAATGTAAATAAATTACTTGAATTTGAACTTAATCATGGGTGGTACGGTGGCTTAGTGGTTGGCATGTTCTCCTCTCAGTGCTGGGGATTTCAGGTTGGAATCCCAATCTGGGTGGAGTTTCCATGTTCTCGTGTCCGTGTGGGTTTCCTCCGGGTTCTCCGGTTTCCTTCCACGGTTGAAAAACATGATTCAAGGTCATTTGAATCCTCCAAATTGCCCCATATAGAGTGTGTCTGTGTGAGTTAGTGTGTATTCAGTGATAGATTGGCGTCCTGTCCTGGGTGTATCTGCCCAGCGCCTGAAATGTTCTCCCCTGGATGGGCATGGGGAACCTCACCCACCGCGACCCTTGTTATATAATGAGACAATGAACGAATGAATATGAAGCTGCTGATTGGCTGAGTAGGCTGCTATATCGATGTGTAGATCTCATTTGTATTTTTTTAAACTAATCTAGAACCTTAAACCTATTTTTTTCTCCTTGGTTCTTCTCAGTTGTCACTATGATGTCTGAAGTCATACCTCGAGACCTTAATGAAATGTGTGCTAATTAGAACACCAATTAGAACCAATCGATTCCACAAATTCCACAACCACAAAGCTCTAAAGAACACGTGTGTGCATCCTCTTCACCTGTCGCCATGTTTTTCCATGACATCCTCCTTCACGTGATTCATTTACAATACCGTATTTTCCGGACTATAAGGCACACCTAAAAGCCTTAAATTTTCCTAGAAATCGGATGTGCACCTTATAATCCGGTGCGCCTTATATACCTATATACTGAGTTCCAAAATCTATAAAAGTATTGTTGTGCGACCGGATGTTTTTTTTTCACACATCGCCGCCCTGCTGATCTGTGACTCCATGTGCGCTCATCTCACAGAAAAGCCGAGTGAAGAAAATTCATTCGGAGCTTGCCGTCATTCCGGGAGGATTAAATAAAGAACTCCGACCGCTGGACATTGGCGTAAACAGGGCGTTTAAAGTAAAGTTGCGGACGGCGTGGGAGCGATGGATGATAGACGGCGAACACACGTTTACTAAAACTCAAACTCAGAGGTAGCGGCGGGCGAGTTACGCCATCGTCTGTGAATGGATTGTGGATGTCTGGGCTGAGGTTTCTGCTGTAACCGATGTCCGAGCTTTCACGAGAGCCGACATCGTTGCTGACGGACTCAGACATTGATGAGGGGGAACCCGGAGTGCTCGATAGTGAAACAGCTTTTTAATTCAGACACAGAGGACGAGAACTTTGATGGATTTGTGGGAGAAGAGGGATTAAAATAATGTGTTTTATTAAGTAGTAGAATAAACTTCAATTATAAATCAGCGTTTTGCATCCTTTACGTTTCTTGTAGATCGTATGTTTTAGCAAGAGCCTTATAATACACTGCCGTACAGAATAAGTACCGTACAGAAGTAGAGTCCGTAATTGAGACTGCGCCTTATAGTACGGTGCGCCTTATACGTGGGTCATATACAGAAAGAGACCCCGTAATTCAGACTGCGCCTTATAATACGGTGCACCTTATGGTCCGGAAAATACGGTACTTTATTGCTTTAATAAGTAACTTTAAAATGAATAATGTCAAAAAATGACGTAATAAAGTATTCTCTTAGCTACATGGTGATCACCGTCTGATCACTCTGAATGGAGATGAGTTTCTCAGACGCTGGCGTTCAGGCTCTTTTGCAGTAAACCTTTGGTTTTGCAGTTAGAACTGCAGCGGGATGCAGAGTGATGCATCGAGTGAGCAGACTGGAACTGAAACCAGTCATGTCTCTGAGGTGGAGAATTTTGGGCCAGGCTTTATTTATTTAAGGTGATGAAGAATGGGAAGGTTTTTATTTCCTCAGCGTCTCAGCTGGACAGCTTTTCTATTCTGGCCCAGCGATCAAGTGGAAGCCGTCTAGACCATCTCCTTTTCATCATGTCAGACTCACCTCTCTCTTTTGTCTCCGTAAGGAACGCTTCATACCTCATCTCGTTAGCTGAAATTGAGCCGCACTGTGTTTTTTTATATATATATACATACACACACTTTTGGTTGGGTGTAAAAAAGTGAAGTATGTCACTTATATACAGTATAGTATGCTGCAGGATGTTAGTGTACTACAATATATTGCAATTTGTTGCAGGTATGTCGCAGTATATTACCTCGCAGTATAGTATGTCGCAGTATAGTACGTTGAAGTATAGTACGTCGCAGTATAGTATGTCACAGTATAGTGCGTCGCATTATAGTGCGTCGCATTATAGTACGTGGCAGTATAGTACGTCGCATTATAGTACGTCGCAGTATAGTGCGTCGCAGTATAGTGCGTCGCAGTATAGTGCGTCGCAGTATAGTGTGTCTCAGTATAGTGCGTCGCAGTAAAGGGCGTCGCAGTATAGTACGTCGCAGTATAGTACGTCGCAGTATAGTGCGTCGCAGTATAGTACGTCGCAGTATAGTGCGTCGCAGTATAGCACGTCACAGTATAGTGCGTCGCATTATAGTGCGTCGCATTATAGTACGTGGCAGTATAGTACGTCGGAATATAGTACGTCGCAGTAAAGTGCGTCGCATTATAGTACGTCGCAGTATAGTGCGTCTGAGTATAGTGCGTCGCAGTAAAGGGCGTCGCATTATAGTACGTCGCAGTATAGTGCGTCTGAGTATAGTGCGTCGCAGTAAAGGGCGTCGCAGTATATTACGTCGCAGTATAGTGCGTCTGAGTATAGTGCGTCGCAGTAAAGGGCGTTGCAGTATATTACGTCGCAGTATAGCACGTCGCAGTATGTTAAAGTTTGTTGCAGGTATGTCACAGTATTTTACAGTGTGTTGCAGTAATGTTGCAGTAATGTTGCAGTATTGTTGCAGTGTGTTCTATATTCATAGTGTACTTCTCATATGGGATAGTTAGTAAAGTCATAAATAAACGAACAGTGTCCTGTTCAAAAAGCAGTGAAATCCAACTCCCCAAATAAAGCCATCCATCAGCTAATGGCCCATTTTGGGGAAGTTGGGTCTGAACTCATGCAACAGCCGGAACAGGAACATTACAGAGAGTAATGGAGTCAGCGTTTAATGCATTACATGCACATATGGCTGAAGGGTCCACACTCTTCCATTGCTGTACCTCAAACCTAATTATTAAAGAAAGCCAAAATACACTCACCCTCCCCTTAAATTGGAACACTATACTGGTCGACTCCTCTTTATCTCCCAAATCGCCTTAAAATTCACTGTGTCGTGATTCTGAGAGGTTTCTTCCGCTCGCCGTCGTTGTATCGAGTGGTTATTTGAGACGCTGCAGCCTTTCTGTCAGCTTTAATCCGTCCGGTCATCAACCTCGTTCTGGGTTCTAATCGCATCATTCAAAGTTAAGTTTAATGGCAGTTGTGCGTCAGAAGTTCCGCAAGTTTAGAAATGCATCCACAGCCCATCTGGCACCAGCAGTCATGCCACAGTGAACATTACAGAGATGAAATCTGCTGATCTTATTCTGGTGGTTGATTTAAAGCATCGGCGGCATGTGAGTTTATGGTTTGTGTACTGTACTTACTCCACATTTAACTCATCCATGCAGTGAAACACACACACACACACACACACACACACACACACACACACACACAGTAACCCTGAAGTGAGAATCCCTTTATACCACGCCGAGGGAGCATTTGGTCATAGGTGCCTTGCTTAAGGGCACTTCAGTCATAGTACTTGGTGGGACCAGGAATTGAACCTGAGACCTTTAAGGCTGAAGGCAGATCGCAATCCCTATAAACAACACCGGGGGGGCATAGGTGCCTTGTGTGAGTAAGTGTGTATTTCAATGCATGGGTGGGGCAGTTATAGGCTTGTGGTTAAGGAAACAGCCTTGTAACTAAGAGGTGTCCAGTTCGATTCCTGGTCCCACCAAGTACACTGGTTGAAGTGCCCTTGGGCAAGGGAACTAACTCTGATCGTTCCCTCTGTGTTGTATACAGAGATTCTCACTTCAGGGCAATTGTGTGTGTGTGTGTGTGTGTGTGTGTGTTTCACTGCATGGATGGGGCAGTCATAGGCTTGTGGTTAAAGAACCAGACTTGTGACCAAAAGGTGCCCAGTTCCCGGTCCCACCAATTACTACGGCCGAAGTGCCCTTGGGTAAGGGAACTAACTCCGATTTCTCCCTCTGCGTTGTATACAGGGATTCTCACTTCAGGGCAATTGTGTGTGTGTGTGTCACACTGCATGGATGGGGCAGTTATAGGCTTGTGGTTAATGAACCAGCCTTCCCACCAAGTACTAGTGCTGATGTGCCCCTGGGCAAGGGACCTAACCCTGATTGTTCCCTTGGCATCATATACAGGGATTCTCACTTCAGGGCTTGTGTGTGTGTGTGTGTGTGTGTGTGTGTGTGTGTGTGTGTGTGTGTGTGCATTTTACTGCATGAATTAGTTTAACGTGGACGACAAATTTCTCTGTGTGTATCACTTTATTATTTTAATAATTAAGAGGTGTCCTAATCATTTGCATGTTTGTAGGAATGGGGTGGCACGGTGGCTTAGTGGTTGGCATGTTCTCCTCTTAGCACTAGGGATTCCCGGTTCGAATCCCCATCTGGGTGGAGTTTCCATGTTCTCCCCGTGTCCACATATTGAGTGTGTTTGTCTGTTTGAGTGAGTGAGTGTGTGCCCAGCGATAGATTGGCATCCTGTCCTGGGTGTATCTGCCCAGCACCCAAAACGTTCTCCCCTGGATGGGTATGGGGAACCCCCCCACGACCCTAATAGAGGATAAAGCAGGAGATAATGGATAGAGGGATGGATGGAGAAATTGGTTTGGCTTAGTGGTTAGCATGTTCTCCTCTTAGCACTAGGGATTCCCGGTTCGAATCCCCATCTGGGTGGAGTTTCCATGTTCTCCCCGTGTCCACGTGGGTTTCCTCTGTGTTCTCCGAAAACATGGATCAAGGTCAGTTGAGTTCTCGAAATTGCCCCATATAGAGTGTGAGAGAGTGAGCTCCCAGTGATAGATTGCCCCCCCCCCCGTAGTTGATAAAGCTGAAGATAATGGATGGATGGCTGTTTTTAGGAAAGAAAAACTACATGTGCTTAATTAAAACAGTGATCCTGTGAGAGTTTGGACTTTGTAAAGGTGGAGCGTCCCCGTCTTTTTAGGTTTGAACCGCTGTCTTCATGTTAAGGGCTGTAGCTCCGTAATGTAGACGAAACCCATGTGGGGATTTGATTCAAGAGGACAATAAGTTCCCGTTCCATTTGTTCTGTTCTGAGTTATCTCTTTGCTCTCTCTCTCTCACATTGAGCTCACCGACTCTCAGGATGTCTGAGTGGAAGCGAGCTCTCGACGGCAGCGGTAAATGCATCACGACTCCGGTACCATCTTATTCACAATCCCTCTCCTTCCACCCCCCCTCCCCCCACAGATTGACTAATGTTTTTTCCCTCCTCTGCTCATCTCGCTGCTGCCGCCGGATGATGGGATGACCTGAGAGATGTTTGTTTTTACACTATTTGCCATGGACACCTGATGAACCTGGATTATGGAACTTGTTGGACATTCGATTTCAGAACCGTGGACTCTATTTCAGAGAAATCGGGTTCTAAAGCCTGTGCGCCAACATTGGAAATCTTTGTGCTTTTGTGACTTAAGAGAACTGAACGATCACAGTTTCTTGTATTTATTAACTTTTTTATTCTTTATTTTTATTTTTTGTTTGTTTTTTAATAAATGGCATGTTCTGTTATGTTCTAATGGAAAGTGGATCCAACCCAGAACTGCAAATTAATACTAAGATGATCCATCCATTCATTATCTCCTGCTTTATCCTCTATTAGAGTCGTGGGGGGGGTTCCCCATGCCCATCCAGGGGAGAACGTTTTGGGCGCTGGGCAGATACACCCAGGACAGGACGCCAATCTATCGCTGGGCACACACTCACTCACACAGACACACTCTATATGGGGCAATTTGGAGAATTCTGTTGACCTTGATCCATGTTTTTGGACTGTGGGAGGAAACCGGAGAACCCGGAGGAAACCCACGCAGACATAGGGAGAACATGGAAACTCCATTCAGTTTGGGATATGAACCAGGAATCCCTTGCACTGAGAGGAGAACATGCTAAACACTAAGCCACCATGCCACCCAATTTACACACTTCTAATATATATTTAAATTGACCTCTCAGGCTCAATGTCCATCCATTATCTTCCGCTTTATTCTTTACTAGGGTTGTGAGGGGTTCCCCATGCCCATCCAGGGAAGAACGTCTCGGGCGCTGGGCAGATACACCCAGGACAGGACGCCAATCTATCTCTGGGCACAAACTCACTCACACAGACACACTCTATATGGGGCAATTTGGAGAACTCAATTGACCTTGATCCATGTTTTTGGACTGTGGGAGAAAACTGGAGAACCCGGAGGAAACCCACGTGAACACGGGGAGAACATGGAAACTCCACCCGGATTGGAATACGAACCGGGAATCCCTAGTGCTGAGAGGAGAACATGCTAAACACTAAGCCACCATGCCGCCCATGATTAAGTTCAATTTCATTAATTTATTTATATTGTGCTTTTTATAATTATAAATCGTCACAAAGCAGCTTTACAGTTTTATAAGCCATTAAACTCCCAAAGAGTAAGCTGAAGTGACAGTGGCAAGAAAAAACTCCCTGTTATGTTGATATTTTAAGGAAGAAACCTTGTGAGGACCACAATCAGTGGAGGACTCATCCTCCTTGAGCGGGGAGGCAGCATCAACAGTGTAGGACACTAATGTACAGATTGTGTGATGATCATGTGACCTATACTTAATAATAGTACATTGTCATGAAGCAGCTTTACAGTTTTAAAGAGCAAGCTGAAGTGACAGCGGCAAGAAAAAACTCCCTGTTATGTTGTTATTTCAAGGAAGAAACCTTGTGAGGACCAAGACTCAGTGGAGGATTCATCCTCCTTGAGCGGCCGGCAGCATCAACAGTGTAGGACACTAATGTACAGATTGTCTAATGATCAGGTGACCTGTATTTAACAATAGTACATCGTCACAAAGCAGCTTTACAGTTCTATTAGCCTTTTAACGAAGCCGAAGCAACAGTGGCAAGAAAAAACTCCCTGTTATGTTGATATTTTAAGGAAGAACCCTTGTGAGGACCAAGACTCAGTGGAGGACTCATCCTCCTTGAGCGGCCGGCAGCATCAATAGTGTAGGACACTAATGTACAGATTTTGTGATGATCATGTGACCTGTATTTAACAATTAAAACCTATGGAAGTCCATTGAGGACGTCCTGCAGGACCGCCAGTCCAATAAAAACCCAGGTTCCGTCTCGTCTGGGGAGCAGCTCATCGTATTGCGCCGCTGATCGGATGATTGACAGTCTGGATGCAGTGCAGCCGTGCATTCTGGACTCAGCACCGTTTCTTTTTAAAAATGGAGCCGTATTGCTCACTGCCGCCACCCGGCTGTCTTCTCTATTGCATTCTCATGCCTTCTCTGTAGTTGACCCCCCGGAGGGGTTGTTTTCCTGTATTTCTGCCACTTCCTCTGCGCTGGACTATAGTGTCTTAAACACACACACACACACACACACACACACACACTTTAACACAACCCAACTTTCCTCACATGGCAGACCTGGAGTCCTGACAGCAAAACTGATGGAGGCAAAAAAGCAAACGCATTTCATTTCTTATCCAAGTCTCGCCCTCCCCGTTCTTGTCTGGCAGATAGACCCAGGACCGGGCACCAGTCTATCACTGGACACAAACTCACTCACACAAACACACTCTATTTGGGGCAATTTGGAGAACTCAATTGACCTTGATCCATGTTTTTGGACTGTGGAAGGAAACCGGAGAACCCGGAGGAAACCCACGCGGACACAGGGAGAACATGGAAACTCCACCCAGATGGGGATTCGAACCGGAAATCCTTAGTGCTGAGAGGAGAACATGCTAAACACTGATCCACCCTGCAGCCCAATTTACATGCTTTAATATATGTTTAAATTCGCCTCTCAGGTTCAAACAGTAGTCCAAAGTCCAGCCATCCATTATCTTCCGCTTTATCCTCTATTAGGGTCGCGGGGGGGGGTTCCCCATGCCCATCCAGGGGAGAACGTTTCAGGCGCTGGGCAGATACACCCAGGACAGGACACCAATCTATCACTGGGTACACACTCACTCACACAGACACACTCTATATGGGGCAATTTGGAGAACTCAATTGACTTGATCCATGTTTTTGGACTGTGGGAAGAAACCAGAGAACCCGGAGGAAACCCATGCAGACACGGAGAGAACATGGAAACTCCACCCAGATTGGGATTCGAACCGGGAATTCACTCAGAGGAGAACATGCTAAACACTAAGCCTAATTTACATGCTTTAATATATGTTTAAATTAGCCTCTCAGGTTCAAACAGTAGTCTAAAGTCCAGCCATCCATTATCTCCCGCTTATCCTCTATTAGGGTCGCGGGGGGGTTCCCCATGCCCATCCAGGGGAGAACATTTCAGGCGCTGGGCAGATACACCCAGGAAAGGGGGTGTATCTGCACACACTCACTCACACACACTCAATATGGGGCAATTCGGAGAATTTGATAGGTCTTGAGATATGACATCAGATATCACAGTGACAACTGAGAAGAACCATGGGGAAAAAATGGGTTTTAGGTTCTAACCATCCATCCATCCATTATTTTCCGTATTATCCTCTATTAGGGTCGGGGGGGTTCCCCATGCCCATCCAGCGGAGAACATTTCAGGTGCTGGTCCTATCACTGGGCACACACTCACTCACACGGACACACTCTATATGGGGCAATTTGGAGAACTAAATTGACCTTGATCCATGTTTTTGGAAACCGGAGAACCCGGAGGAAACCCACACGGACACGGGGCGAACATGGAAACTCCACCCAGATGGGGATTCCAACTGGGAATCCCTAGCACTGAGAGGAGAACATGCTAAAGTTAAAGTTGAAGTCATTTATTTATATAGTGCACATAGCAGACCGGGAGTCCTGACAGCAAAAAAAAAAAAGAAAGGCATTTCATTAAGAATAAAAGCCCTGATAAAAAACAAGATCATATCCCCGTCTCGCCCTCCCCGTTCGTGTTAGTCAGTTAGCAGCGTTGCTGGAAGAGAGAGAAGGGGGTGTGGTGTTTTCAAAAGTGTGTCAAAAGCCTAGGGGTTCGTATCTGCCCGGAATTTCAATGGGAGGCTGATGGGGGCCGGGAAGGCTGAACTCAAACCCCGGATTCTTGTTTAATTTCTGTCATGTTGCTTTTTTTTTTTTTTTTGCCCCCTCCCCTTCCTCACCAGATTGATGTCTTCTTCACAATCGGCTTCCTCTTCAGCCTCTCGGCTCATGCTCGCTCGCTCTGCTGTTTTTTGCCCCTCGCCTCCTCCTACCCTCTGCTCCTCGAGGGCCGGTGGTGGATTTCTCATTCTTATTTATGACTGGCGGTATTCGAGTTGAATCACCTGAACCCAGGGCAAGTCTTTAGCTTCACAGATCAAAATGCACTTCTTCAGGCCCCTGTGC
>JAFMOD010000170.1:30907-58633 GCA_019802435.1 Corydoras maculifer
GGAAGATAATGGATGGACAGCTGAATTTTTAATGGAATAGAGGTTATCACCTTTTCCTCTTGACTGCTGGGGATCAGGGTGGAGTCTCCCTGTATCCATATGGCTTTCCTCCACGATGTCTAGTTTCCGTCCACAGTCCAAAACATAGATTCAAGGTGAATTGCTTGCTTTAAATTGCCCTTAACAATATTCCCCCTCTATAGTGTATATGTCTGTGTGTGAGTGTGTGCCCAGTGATAAATTGGTGCCCCGTCCTGGCTGTATCTGCCCAGCGCCTGAAACATTCACTTCTTGGTGGCTGTACAGAGTATATGAACCTCCACAGGGTCCTAAAGAGTAACGGTGTTGTGTAGATGTAATGATGTAATGCCCATGGACTCATACAGTGAACTGAAGGAAACTGCTCAGATACGATTTAAACATTCGAAAAGACCGTTACAGAGGTTACATGGTTCCTGGGATCCCGTTGTGAATTTTGCATGTTCTCCAGTGTATTGCATTGTGGCTTTCTGGCTTTTGGTAACGCAGAGTCGTTGTGTGTTCTGCAGCTCATTAGTGGTTTGATTTCCGTTTGCTTGCTTTTCTCACAAGAACAAATTTGCTCGGTGTCAGGCTCTGGCAGCCGGGCTGAGTTTCCCGTCCGTGGTGCGGCACGCCAGCAGGATTTTTCTGTTTTAAACACAGAATGAGAGACAGTTGTAGAGGGAGCTTGCTCTCTCCCTGACCAGAATGAATCAACTGCGGTGACCCACTTCCAACCTCTCCTGCTCTCTCGTCCGCCCCCCCCTTCCCCCCCTCCATCCTGCTGCTCCGTGCTGGCTTTGAAGTCCACAGGCTGATCTCGCTCTATAGGGGCAGAGTGTATAGAAATCATACCCAAAAAAAGCCTGAAAACTATGAGCGCCTAACGGTAATTGCGTCCTGCCCACGGTGTGACAAGCCAACAGCGTGTAGCCGGTAGCTCGCGTCCCCGAGCGCTACCGCTTTATTTATCCTTCTTTTTTGTTCGCCAGCACGGAGCAGTGTCATGGGATCTGACCTAGAAAGGTCCAATCGCTCTTAGTCAAGCCCCCGACCTCCCCCTGCGAGCCACGGGGCGCCGGAGACTCCGTCATTTCCAGTAGAAAGCAGAGCAGGATGCACTCGCGCCGCCGTGGGGCGACCCACTTGAGGGACTCATGGAGAGGCCCGCTGAGGGTCAGAGAGATGAGTCCCCGGCGGAGCATTGACCCTGAGATTTTAAGGGTTGCCTCGGTGGTCACCACTTTGCTATTGCCTGCAGGTTGCCAGGTGTTGGGGAGCTAAACCTGCCAGAGTTATTTATTTCTAAGAGGAGGGTGGGTTGGGCACATACGTGTGGAGTGTTGGGTAGCGGTGATGACTTGGGGGTGGGGGTGGGTAAGGGGGCATGTTACAATATTGAGCTTCACTTATTTATTGGGAGTCGTAGCCACGGTTTGTTTTTATGTGGGATGGGGGTATTGTGCCGACCCATCAGGCTGAAGTTAGGGGGTTTGAACACCCACCTTAAGTTGCCTCTGTGGGCCCCTGAGCAAAGACCCTTAACCCTCATTGCTCCAGAAAGACCTTTAATATTTGTTAGTCGTCTTTAATGCGTTTGCAATGTGACCCAATGTAATGTAATGTGATGTGTGGGCGTCACGACAGTGGTGTAGTGGTTAACCTGTCTGCCTCTCAGCTCTGTTCTCCCCGTGTCTGCGTGGGTTCCTCCGAATTCTCCAGTTGTCTCGCATAGTCCAAAAACATGGATTTAAGGTGAATGGACTGCTTTAAATTGCCACAATATAGCCACAATACAGTATATTGTGTATATGTTTGTGTGTATGTCTGTGAGTTCGTATGTACCCATTGATGGATTGATGCCCTGTCCTGGGTGTATCTACCAGTGCCCGAAACCCCTTCCCACTTGCCCCCAACCACACTACTAGAGAATCAAGCAGAAGACTATGGGATGAGATATTAATAATATTTTTTAAAATTATATTATTATTTCCAACCATTCATCCATCCATTATCTTCCACTTTATCCTCTACTAGGGGCGGGGGGTTTCCCATGCCCATCCAGGGGAGAATGTTTTGGGTTCTGGGCAGATACACCCAGGACAGGACCTCCATCTTTCCAGAACCTCCACCCAGAACCTCCATCTTTCTATCTAGAACCACGTCCAGGCTGGAGGCCATCGCCAACCTGCATAAGCTATATCTGTTCACGGTGGCTTAGTGGTTTGCATGATCTTCTCTCAGCACTAGGGATTCCCGGTTTGAATCCCAATCTAGGTGGAGTTTCCATGTTCTCCCCGTGTCCGCGTGGGTTTCCTCTGGGTTCTCCGGTTTCCTCCCTGACCCCTGCTTCATTCCTCTATGGCGCTGCTGCAGTATGTTATGGTGAAATGTATATTCATCCATCCATTATCTTCTGCTTTATCCTCTATTAGGGTCGCGGTGGGGTTCCCCATGCCCATCCAGGGGAGAACGTTTCGGGCGCTGGACAGATACACCCAGGACAGGGCGCCAATCTATCGCTGGGCACACACTCACTTACACAGACACACTCTATATGGGGCAATTTGGAAAATTCACTTGACTTGATCCATGTTTTTGGACTGTGGGAGGAAACTGGAGAACCCGGAGGAAACCCACGTGGACACGGGGAGAACATGGAAACTCCACCAAGATGGGGATTCGAACCGGGAATCCCTAGTGCTGAGAGGAGAACATGCCAACCACTAAGCCACCGTGCCGCCTGAAATGTATATTTTCATATATATTTTAGTATAGATTTCGAAGTGCAGGGCGGCATGGTGGCTTAGTGTTTAGCATGTTCTCCTCTCAGCGCTAGGGATTCAGGTTCGAATCCTAATCTGGGTGGAGTTTCCATGTTCTCCCCGTGTCCACGTGGGTTTCCTCCGGGTTCTCCGATTTCCTCCCACAGTCCAAAAACATGAATTCAATTGAATTCTCCAAATTGCCCCATATAGAGTGTGTATGTGTAAGTTAGTGTGTGTCCAGTGATGGATTGGTGCCCTGTCCTGGGTGTATCTGCCCAGCGCCCGAAACGTTCTCCACTGGATGGGCATGGGGAACCCCCCCGCGACCCTAGTAGAGGATAAAGCGGAAGATAATGGATGGATGGATGTCGAAGTGCACATGGTGGTGGCATTTTATTTTATTTATATATAAAATTCCTTGGTGGCACGGTGGCTTAGTGATTAGCACGTTCGCCTCTCAGCGCTAGGGATTCCCGGTTTGAATCCCCATCTGGGTGAAGTTTCCTTGTTCTCCCCGTGTCTGCGTGGGTTTCCTCCGGGTTCTCCAGTTTCCTCCCACAGTCCAAAAACATGGATCAAGTCAAGTGAATTCTCAAAATTGCCCAATTTAGAGTGTGTCTGTGTGATTGAGTGTGTGCCCAGCGATGGATTGGCGCCCTGTCCTGGGTCTATCTGCCCAGCGCCCGAGATGTTCTCCCCTGGATGGGCATGGGGAACCCCACCACGACCCTAATAGAGGATAAGCGGGAGATAATGAATGAATGAATAAAATTTCTTGCATTCACGGCAGGTTGCTCTAACCTTACATTTGCGGTTATAAGATTTTCTTATTGCCACCTCCAGGTGAGCGGAACCTCCATCTCTCTAGCTCCAACCGCATCCCGGCTGGAGGCCATCGCCAAACTCCAGCATGCGAAAACAACAGCGGGCAGCTAACCCCATAGTCCGAGACTCGGCGAGACCGGTGCGAAACGATTCCCCGGGCTCCCGGGCCGAGCAAATAGTCTTTTTGCCGCTTCCTCCGAAAGCGCCCGGCTTCCAGAAGCCCCTGCAGCGCCCGTGTGGAGATGCAGAAATAAAGCGTTCATCTTGTGTGTGATCGCCGCCGCCGTTTGAAGCCTCGCAGGGAGGCAGATCTGGAACACCCCGGTCCCCGACCCCGGTCCGTAAACCAGCGGCGTCTGAACCGGCTGATTATCAGATGTTCTCGTTTGGTCTTCGTCCTCCTTTCAAGGCAAAGATGAACTGGAGGAGGCTGTGTTCCGGGGGCATGCTTAACCTTTCGCTGTTGTTGGAGGATGGGTTCTGGGTTCTCTTCAGGTTTCGCGTTTCTCGTGTTCAATTAAAAATCCGCCAGCTTTTTTTTGAAGTTGGCCCCCGGCCTCGAAAGGCTCATCAGCGGCACCGGGCGAGATTGCATACAGGTACCTGCGATGTTATTCCGAATGGCTTAATTAGTTTCTGACTGCGCAGTCGGACGGATTTCCACAGCGCAGCACTTTATTCACTTGGGGGAATGATTGAAACCATGTGACATGGGCACTCTTTGCCCCTGGTTTTCCTTTCTGGGTCATGCTCCCGCGCTGCTTATTACCTCGCTGAATAGATCTGCGCTCTCGCCAGCGCTGTGTTGGTTCCACGGTAGTTTTGAATTAATTGCGACTGTTTTCCACTAGTGACATTTCTGAATCGGGGTTTTAATGAAACATTTCTCCCGTTTAAAGCCGGGTTAAATCAACTTTTCGATACCAAGGCCTTCCCGAATTCCTGGGCGCCGCGCCGTGCTCTTTTCAGTCGCAGGAATCTCGTATCTAATCAAGGTTGCTGACCTTGTATTATGTTGGTCTTCAGGTTATTACATCAACAAGTTGCCTTTCATCACAACGCATGACCTTGTGCGCAAGCCTTTCCTCCCACCGTCAGTATGAGCCTCTTTTGAGGGCTGTTTCCAGCTGACCCCCCGCTGAAGGTTCTGGCTTGCCGAAAAGTGCCGTTGAAACGGGTTCTGACCTAAAACCAACGGCTAGATTTTTAGATTAGATTTAGTTTTTAAATTACAGATAGAGGGCGGCACAGTGGCTTAATGATTGGCATGTTCTCCTTTCAGTATTAAATTATTGTATCATCTGATGAAAACCTACATAGGATGTGAATAGTCCATCCATCATCTTCCGCTTCATCCTCTACTGAGGGGTTCCCCATGCCCGTCCAGGTGAGAACGTTTCGGGCGTTGGGCAGATACACCCAGGACAGGGCGCCAGTCTATCACTGGACACACACTCACACACACACTCTATATGGGGCAATTTGGAGAATTCAATTGACCTTTCTACACTTCACTACTGATTCACACCTGATCGAACCCGGAATTCATAGCGCTGAGAGGAGAACGTGCCAACCACTAAGCCACCGTGCCACCCTTAATTTAACTAACTAACTAATAATTAAAGGGCAAACACGGTGATGAGCCGGAGCAGCTTCAGGTGTGATATTTAGCGATGGCTCCACCCCCTCCCCCCCTCCCCCACACTACGGCGCTTCTGCCACATACATGGACCACAGTAGTGAATTTTAGAACTACAAAGTCCATCTTTTCAGGAAGTGGAACTGAGAACATGGAATCCAAAGGGGGCGTGTCTAAACGTTTGACTCCTTCTGTATTAAATTATTGTATCATCTGATGCAAACTTATAGTAGGTTAAAGGTGAATAATCCATCCATCCATTATCTTCCACTTTATCCCCTACTCCGGGGGGGGTGGGGGGGGTGGTGGGGGGGGGGGGGGTTCTCTATGCCCATCCAGGGGAGAATGTCTCGGGCGCTGGGCAGATACCCAGAATAGGGGGGCAATCTATCACTGGATACACACTCACTCACACAAACACACTCTATATGGGGCAATTTGGAGAACTCAATTGACTTGATTTATGTTTTGGAGTGTGGGAGGAAACCCACGTAGACACGGGGAGAACATGGAAACTCCACCCAGATGGGGATTCGAACCGGAATCCCTAGCGCTGAGAGGAGAACATGCCAACCACTAAGCCACCATGCCTCCGAGGTGAATAATGGTACTAGGCTTCCATTACCCGACAACACGGGCCAAGCATACGTCATTGGAGATGGGATTGGAGGCGTCGGGAGAAGGTACAACACGGTGACTGTTAAAAGCTCCCTGAAGACGGAAAGGGAAAGGGTGGATATAGGTAGGTCAAAGCAAGTAACATTGTTAAAGCCTGCTGTGCTCGCCCGAGGGGCTTAAAAAGGGCTAAAGTTAATAATCTCCCAAGGACAGCCTGGGATTCCATGTCAGATCATTCCCAAGTCTGCTTCAAGTCTATACCCAGCTGAGCGGGAGGCAGTGATACATACAAACACACACACACACACACACACACACACAATACATGTCTAAGATGCCCTTCCGAACGACCTCCAATTTCCTGTTTAGCTTAAGGAAAGGGGGCCTCTGCCATTCCGCCTGTGAGCAAGAAATCTCCCAATTAAAGCTGGATAATGCGAGTGACCATTATGCCACGGGGAAGCCGAACCGTCACCTCGTTTCGAAGCGGTGATGGTTCTGCTTTAGCCCGTAGCACTGCAGCGACTGGATCGACTGAATCCTGCTTAACGCAAGCCTCGGCTACATCAGACATTAGGACACGCCTCCTTTAAGCTCCACTTATTGTCCATTTTATTCATCCACATGGACTTTGTAGTTCTTCAATTCCATTCTGTAGTCCATCTGTGTGTGTTCCACAGTACATACTGTGTTTACTCTGTTCTAATGCTCAGAACCCCAATAGTACCACCACAGAGCAGGGGTTATTTGGTGGGTGCATTAGTCCTATCCCAGCAGTGTCACTGAGGTGGGGAAATCAAAGGCTTGTGACCTGAAGTTTCTACTAAGTATTGATAAAGTGCCCTTGAGCGAGGCACCTAACCCCACTTGCTTCCTGGACGCCCTGTACAGGGTTCCCCACCGCTCCGGGCACGTGTGTTTAATTCACTCAGTGTGTATGTGTGTGTGTGTGTGCGTGTGTTTTACTGCACGGATGGGTTAAATGTGGAGGACACGTTCCTCTGTGTGTAAGTACAGTAGACAAACTAGATCACTTTAGCACTGCTGCACTAAAACCCCCTCACCACATCAGTGTCACTGCAGAACTGACAATAAACAATCCACCACCCAAATGATACCTGTTCTGTGATGCTCCTGACCAACAGAGAACAGAGAACCAACAGGGGACTAACAACAACAAAGAACACAGATGGACTACAGTCTGGAATTGTAAAACTACAAAGTCCATCTATATGATAAGTGGAGCAAGAAGGGGGCGTGGCCAAACTTTTAACTGGAACTATATGTACAGTATACATCCATCTATTATCTTTCGCTGAGACCTCTACTAGGGTGGTGGTTGGGGGGTGTTCCTCATGCCTGTCCAAAGAACACACAGACGTACTTGTACAACTACAAAGTCCATCTATATGATAAGTGGAGCAAGAAGGGGGCGTGGCCAAACTTTTGACTGGAACTGTATATATACATCCATCCATTATCTTGTACTTAGTCCTGTACTAGGGTTGTGGGTGGGTGGGTGGGTGGGGTTCCTCTTGCCTGTCCATGGTTGGGGTCTGAGCACAGGGTCAGGCACCATACTAAAGCGCTGGAGGTTAAGGACCTCACTCAAAAACAAAGACCACAGATGGACTACAGTCTGGAATTATGGAACTACAAAGTCCATCTATATGATAAGTGAAGCAAGAAGGGGGTGTGGCCTAACTTTTGACTGGTACTGTGTATTAGTTGGCGGCACGGTGGCTTAGTGGTTAGCACGTTCGCCTCTCAGCACTAGGGATTCCCGGTTCAAATCCCCATCTGGGTGGAGCTTTCATGTTCTCCCCGTGTCCGTGTGGGTTTCCTCCGGGTTCTCCGGTTTCTTCCCACAGTCCAAAAACACGTTCTCTAAATTGCCCCATATAGAGTGTGTATGTGTGTGTGAGTGTGTCCAGTGGTAGATTGGTGTCCTGTCCTGGGTGTATCTGCCCAGCGCCCGATACGTTCTCCCCTGGGTGGGCATGGGGAAACCCCCCCCCCCCCACGACCCTAATATAAGATAAAGCGGAAGATGATGGATGGATGTATATTAGTTTATCATTGGTTTCTAAAAGGTTTAATGTTAAGAGGAGTGTGTGGATGGCAGTAGTTGTATACAGTGTGATTCTGTAGATGAATCCCATTCCTCTGTATGAGATGTCCAGTCTCCGGTCTTTCTATGTCCTTCCTTGTGACATGGTGGTAAACATGGACTCAACAGCGGGTTCCTCGGGCATGTTCTCCATCCACAACTCCACCCCGTTCCAGGAGACGTGTACCACTTAACTCTCATTCAAACGTCCTCCTACCTCTAAACCCAGCTTTTCCCCGGCCGTACCCCACCCCGAGGCCCGAGTTGGGACCCCCCTCCCGGAATTCCAGCTGCCGTCTCGACCCGATGCCACCCCTCACCCAGAGGGCAGCGTGCACACCCGTGACCCGGTGATAATCAGGTGCTCGTGGTTGGCACCCATCCAACATCCCGATTTCTCGGGTTCCAGCCCTGACATCTTGCCTCAATTAGTTTCGGCTGGCACCAGCCTTCAGCCCGTTCCCGAGTCGATCATCTGGCTTCCTCGGCTTCCTTCCCCGCTCGTCACTCGGTGACATTTGCAGACAAGGCCGTCTTGCTTTGCCTATCAGTCAGCGAGATCTCCCCCGAAAACACTGAGGAAACTGATGCTGTCTGGGAAAATGCCACTGTGTGTCGATCAGTGCGTAAGACCCCCAGGATTAGCTGCCACAGCCAGGTGTGGGGCTCTGCTATCTAATACTTCTCTCAACCATGTTTTGTCAATTTACTCTCGTAGAACTGACAATCTGAGCGAATCCGTAGACTCCCCTCAGCATCCGCAGTTTGTTTTAGCCTCAATGCTCTCTTGTGTGTGTGTGTGTGTGTGTGTTATTTACAGCCGTACTGTGAAATCTGTGAATCTGTTTCTCTTATCTCCACCTGTTTGTTTGTGTGTCTTGTCAAATAAGTGCATTCTCAGAATCCAGGTGTCCCCACAGTCAATTGGAAAAGCTTGCACAGCATGAAAGTGTTTTTCCCCAGCTCGCTTATTGTGGTTCGATAGAAACCCGGCTGACAGAAGTAGTCGGGATTCAATGTGCGAGTCTGTGTTTTTTATGCTTTTAACTCTTCCGAGAGGCGTTTGTTTCCCAACAGCGAGACCACAGCTGGCTGCGCCGCCTCCGCCGAACACGATGGCGCAATTCCATCACCGCCACGAACCGCCGGGTTCTATTTCTATTTCCGTGTTTGTTGGCAGGTGGTCCGGCTCCGGGTTGCCGTTGCACGCCGTGCGGTACGCACATTTGGTTGGCGGGATGATTGTGTATAGAGATTGTATTATATACAAGACCGGTGTTTTTCCGTTCAAATCGTTTAGGCCACCGTGCCGCCCACTATACGGTCATCTCGTTTGCCTTTCGGAATCCCGACCTGGTGTACATATGGGGTCCTCCGGGTTCTCCGGGTTTCCTCCCACAGTCCAAAAACATGGATTCAAGGTGAATTGGCTGCCCTATATTGCCTCTATATAGTGAGTGTGTGCCCAGCGCTTGGCGCCCCGTTCTGGGTGTATCTCCCCTGCACCCGAAACACTAGGCTGGGAATGAGGATGCCCCCTGCATCTGGGAGAGGATTAAGTGTGAGATGAGAGATGAGGACAGGGCGTCAATCCATCACTGGGAACACACACACACTAATATACCTTAAATCCATGTTTTTGGATGTAAAACATTATACATTATGGTGATATGTAGGTATATTGTATATAAGTATAAATTATATATTTCTATTGTTGGTAGCTGTGTCTTGTCAGTGTTTGTAGGTTTCCTCCCACAATTTAAGCCTTTAGGTTTAAACCCATTGTTTTTTGTTCCCTCTGTTTCTCTGTCTTTGCTATAAAATCGGATAGAGCGGCACGGTGGCTTAGTGGTTGGCATGTTCTCCTCTCAGCGCTAGGGATTACCGGTTCAAATCCCAATCTGGGTGGAGTTTCCATGTTCTCCCTGTGTCCGGTTTCCTCCGAGTTCTCCATTTTCCTCCCACAGTCCAAAAACATGGATCAAGGTCAATAGAATGTCTGTGTGAGTGAGTGTGTGCCCAGCGATGGATTGGCGCCCTGTCCTGGGTCTATCTGCCCAGCGCCCGAGACATTCTCCCCTGGATGGGCATGGGGAACCCCACATGATCCTAATACAGGATGAAGTGGAAGATAATAGATGGATGTATTATATATTTATATACAGTGTGTATAAACATACAGAGAGTGAGTATTGGCAATTTAGTGCTGCCAATTTACCTTAAATCCATGTTTTTGGACGTAAAACATTATACGTTGTGGTCACATGTAGGTATAATATATACAAGTATAGATATTTATATTCATTCATTCATTCATTATCTCCCGCTTATTCTCTATCAGGGTCGTGGTGGGGTTCCCCATGCCCATCCAGGGGAGAACGTCTCGGGCGCTGGGCAGATAGACCCAGGACAGGGCGCCAATCCATCGCTGGGCACACACTCACTCACACAGACACACTCTATGGGACAATTTTGAGAATTCAATTAACTTGATCCATGTTTTTGGACTGTGGGAGGAAACCGGAGAACCCGGAGGAAACCCACGCAGACACGGGGAGAACATGGAAACTCCACCCAGATGGGGATTTGAACCGGGAATCCCTAGCGCTGAGAGGCGAACGTGCTAACCACTAAGCCACCGTGCCGCCCGATATTTATATTATTTACATTATTATTTATTACTTATTTATATTGTTTAGATTGAGTGTTTGTTGGTTTCCCCCCCAAAGTCTTTAGATTGAAACACAAGTATTTATTTTTAGTCTTACTCCAAAATTAGAACCCGCCTGTGTTTCCAAATTTGACCTGGGACCGACTCCTGTTTACCCGATGACCCAGCTGCGGTAAACGAATGAAATCACTGAATGACTGACGTGCACCCCTGCTCCCCTAAAACTCATTCCTCTTTAGAAATTCTGCTTATAATCAGTGTTACAGATTAATTATCTGATCCAGGCTCGCGTCCGGATCTGTAAACCCGAGCGGATCGGGAGCTCACCTTGCGTTTTGTTCATCCGCCTTCCGACTGAAAGGCTTCCCGCGGAGATCGGGGAGAAGTGAGCGCACCGGCGCGGCGGCCGATCTTCCCGCGGCGCTGATATTAGAATTCGGCTCGGCTCGCGTCGCGCCTGACTCATCGAATGAAAAATTAATCAATCATCAATCCTCTGACAATGTATATACACAAAATCAATCTGGGATTGGATTCTCGCATGGCGTGGACATAAAACGCTGAGTCCTGGTTTCACTTTAATGTAGAATATATCAAGCTTTAAAATGATAATAGTGAGTTTGCGACACTGCCAGGGGTGATGGATTTGCTTGCTGGAGCTTCGTGTGGGGAGGAGGGCAATAAAAAACAAAAAAAAAAGCTGAAAATGAAAGGAGCGTATCGGCCTAAATATGAACGAGAGGTTCCTTTCTGGTTTTCCTTTCTTTCCTGTGTGTTCTCGTACATCGCGGATCACGTTTGTAATTTAGTTCTGTTTTAGCAGATGGGGCTAATTGAGCAGAACTAAAGAGTAAGCATATCAACAGAAAGTGATTAAGCAAATGTGGAGTACGTTCAGGAAGCTGCTGCTGCATTCAGGACCAAATCTTGGATTTGTATAATCAGACATTAGCATTACACCGAGTATATAGACTCAACCATGTGCTTGTTGTCAGAAAACGGCTCGCTCGGCGGCTTAAATCCTCTATATGGGGCAATTTGGAGAACTCAATTGACTTGATCCATGTTTTTGGACTGTGGGAGGAAACTGAAGAACCCGGAGGAAACCCACGCAGACACGGGAAGAACATGGAAACTCCACCCAGATTGGGATTCGAACCGGGAATCCCTAGTGCTGAGAGGAGAACATGCCAAACACTAAGCCACCTGGCAGTCATTTACTAAAAAACGAGAGGGGGGCGGCATGGTGGCTTAGTGGTTAGCATGTTCTCCTCTCAGCGCTGGGGATCCAGGTTCCGAACCAAATCCGGGTGGAGTTTCAATGTTCTCCCCGTGTCCGCGTGGGTTTCCTCTGGTTTCTTCCCACACTTTAAAAACACGAATCAAGGTGAAGAGGCTGCTTTATATTGCCCCTATATAGAGTGTGTCTGTGTGAGTGACTGTGTTTCCAGTGATAGATTGGCGTCCTGTCCTGGGTGTATCTGCCCAGCGCTCAAAACGTTCTCCCCAGATGGGCAAGGAACACCATGTGGCGTTTGCATGTCCTCTCTGTACCTCAGCGGCTTTTACTTAAACATTCCAAAGACATGCTGATGGGTAGAGTGGAGATACTAATTGCCCCCCTGAATGAAAAACATGGTGACCAAACCTTATAAAAACCTATACTGTGATACCCCATGGATCTTAATTATAAAGATTATAGGAGGGATTCCACACCCTTCTGACGTGATCATCTGAACTTTATAAAGGTTGTTGGAAGGTTCCTTTATAAGGAACAGCTGGAACATTATGTAAAGGCAGTCCGCTCACTCTCAGCCGTCATATGTTGGAGATTATAAGCTCTGAGTTCAGCCAGCTGCATAATCACTGCAATCTCCTCGTCTTGTAGGATTTGTAAACATTGCCTCTTCCCTTCTGTTCTCCTCCGTTTGCTCCGGGGGCTTGTTGTCTTCCACCTTGTTCTTTCCTTTTGTAAACACCTGCCTTGTATTTCATGATTTCATGATTCATCCATCCATTATCTTCCGCTTTATCCTCTATTCGGGTTGCGGGGGGGGTTCCCCATGCCCATCCAGGGGATACACCCAGGATACACCCAGGACAGGACGCCAATCCATCGCTGGACACACACTCACTCACACAGAGACACTCTATATGGGGCAATTTGGAGAACCCAATCGACTTGATCCATGTTTTTGGACTGTGGAAGGAAACTGGAGAACACGGAGGAAACCCACGCGGACACGGGGAGAACATGGAAACTCCACCCAGATAGGAATTCGAACCGGGAATCCCTAGTGCTGAGAGGAGAACATGCTAACCACTGTTTATTCATTCATTATCTTCCGCTTTATCCTCTATTAGGATCGTGGGGGGGTTCCCCATGCCCATCCAGGGGAGAACGTTTCGGGCGCTGGGCAGATACACCCAGGACAGGACACCAATCTATCACTGAACACACACTTACTCACTCACACAGACACACTCTATATGGGGCAATTTGGAGAACCCAATCGACTTGATCCATGTTTTTGGACTGTGGGAGGAAACTGGAGAACCCGGAGGAAACCCACGCTGTCATGGGGAGAACATGGAAACTCCACCCAGATAGGAATTCGAACCGGGAATCCGTAGTTCTGAGAGGAGAACATGCCAATCACTAAGCCACCGTGCTGCATGATTTCATTTCAATTTGCATAAAAAATTTCACGGTGGCTTAGTGTTTAGCATGTTCTCCTCTCAGAACTAGGGATTCCCGGTTCGAATCCCAATCTGGGTGGAGTTTCCATGTTCTCCCCGTGTCCGTGTGGGTTTTCTCCGGGTTCTCCGGTTTCCTTCCACAGTCCAAAAACATGGATCAAGTCAATTGAATGTGTATTTATGTGTTTGATTGTGTGCCCAGCAATAGATTGGCGTCCTTAATTGCCCTTTATCGCCCCTATATAGTGTGTGTATATGTATATATGTGTATGTATGTCTGTGTGTGTGTGTGTATATATAAGGGGGGGGGGGGGGGGGGGGGGGGGGGGGGGGGGGGGGGGGGGGGGGGGGGGGGGGGGGGGGGGGGGGGGGGGGGGGGGGGGGGGGGGGGGGGGGGGGGGATATATATATATATATATATATATATATATATATATATATATATATATATATATATATATATATATATATATATATATATATATATATGTGTGTGTGTGTGTGTGTGTGTGTGTATGTGTGTATGTCTGTCCTGGGTGTATCTGCCCATTGCCCGTAATGTTCTCCCCTGGATGGGCATGGGGAACCCCCCCCCCAACCCTAATAGAGGATAAAGCGGAAGATAGTGGATGGATGAATCATGAAATCATGAAATACAAGGCAGGTAGCTACAAAAGGAAAGAACAAGGTGGAAGACAACAAGCCCCCGGAGTTAACTCAGCTAAGCCCCACCCCCCAAGATAATGAATTTTCTTTAAAAAACACTGCTTACACGCCTCTGCAGTGTAGAACGTGTTTTCTTGATGAAGCAGCTTGGTCTTTAGAAGCATTTTCTCTCTGGTTCTCGCAACGGATGAGAAGCGCGCTGAAATCCTTTCCTACATTATTTACATACGGGGTTTACCTCCCGCAGCCCCCGGTTCGATGGTGCAATGTTGTTTTCCCTTCCTATGAGCTTGTTTGTCTAGCTGAACATATCAGCTTGTGACCTTTATGTGTGAATATCAGAGAGTGTGTGTGTGTGTGTTTCGCTCGTGGTGAGAACGGTGGGAAACGGCTACTGAGCGAGGCTAATGAAGTTGTCAGCTCGCTGCAAGGAAACAGCTGATGCAGGTCCCTGGAAGTCGACCAATGGAGAGCGCCGTGTGAAGAGGCCAGGCTGGGTGGGAGACCACCCCCAGACAACACAGCACCTGCTCTGTTCCACGGTTAAAGATCAAAACACAAGCCCACTTGGGCTGCGGCGATTAAAAAAAAAGGCTCCACGCATGTAACCGAGCAAACGGAGCTGAAATGGAGAATGAAGAGGATTTCTTTTCATAATTTATTTCCTCTCCAGGAGCCTTTAATGTTGCTTCTATTCTGATGTCACTAAACATGAGCCTGGGCTCAGGCAGGGGATTCTGCTGTCTGTCTCTTAATGACAGCACGGTGCCATTAGTTATGATTTCAAGTCATTAATCATCATGCCATGTGAGGTGGAATTTCATTAGTTTGAAAAGCAGCTGTGGTTACACCGAGGCGCGTGCATTGTTCGAACCGTTGTCGTAGTCGACCGAAACAGAGGATCTGTTCTAGTTAATTAAACTTATTCCTTAAATGCGCCTAACTAATTCATACTAAAGCAATATGGTACGAGAGGGCGGCGTTCTTCTGAATAAATCACTGGAAAGAGGTTTTATTCGACCTGACGCGTACTGAATTACAGTTACACCTTATTCTCGTGATTTATTTACAATAATACACAACCTCTGTTATTGTAAGAGTGGCCTATTGCTTGGAGAAAACAATTACAAACGCACTATAATGACACGACAAGGTTTGATTCATGAATGTGCTTATTTAAAACAATATTATTAATAGTCTGCTCTTTAAAGTGAACAGTGGTTGCTAAGCAACGTGATACGGTCTTAGTGCTCATCGGAAAATAACTCGCTGTTTATATTATTCTTTATTTCTCTTTATGGAGGAAAAAAAAAATCAGCCTCTCAGTGGTGGGGAGCCAGGTTCGAATCCCGAGGGTGGAGCTTCCATTTCCCTCCCCCACGGTTCAAAAATATGGATTCAAGGTGTATAGGCTGCTCTTAACCACCCATATATAGTGTGTATGTGTATGAATGTGTATGTGTATATGTATGTGTATGTATATGCATGTATCTGTGTGTGTGTATGTATCTGTGTGTATATATATATATATATATATATATATATATATATATATGTGTGTGTGTGTGTGTGTGTGTATGCATCTGTCTGTGGGCGTGTGTGTATGTATCTATGTGTATATGTATGTTTTTGTTTGTGTGTGTGTGTGTGTATGTGTATATATATATATATATATATATATATATATATATATGTATATATGTGTATGTATGTGTGTATTTATGTTTTTGTGTATGTGTGTGTGTATATATATATATATATATATATATATATATATATATATATATATATATATATATATATATATATACAATGTGTGTATGTATGATGTATGTATATATATATGTATATGAATGTAACTCTGTGTGTGTGTATGTATGTATGTATTTATCTGTGTGGGTGTGTGTATGTATGTATGTATGTATGTATGTATGTATGTATGTATGTATGTGTGTGTGAGAGTGTATTCCCAGTGATAGATTATTGGCATCCTGTCCTGGGTTCCCCCCCCACGACCCTAACATAAGATTAAGTGGAAGGTAATGAGATGAGATGTTTCTTTGCTGGTGAGCTAGAACCGTTTATGTTTTATGATAATTTATTTGCAGGTTTTATTTTATAATACAGATTAATTTTATCAAGACATTATTTATAAGCTGCAGTGGTGGCCATGCTGGCCTGTCCTGTCATATTTTCATCCTATCCCGTTCCTAATGTTATCTGCGTGCATTAGTATGCTGTGAAAGGAACATGGCGTGTTTCTCTGTATTGATGCTGTTTGTACAGTTCACTCTGTGTTCGCTCGCACAGTTGGGTAGCGATGTTGACTCACAGCACGAAGGCCTCCGGATCAATCGCTGGGCAGACAGCCAGGGTTTTGCCTGTTATGGAGTTTGTATGTTCTCATGAGCAGATCTAGAGATCATCCTGTAGAGCGGCATCAGAACAAGAGAACATGTGAACGCAGGAATATTAATGAGAGAACAAATCTGAACTGAATCATCGCTCCAAAAAGATTCATTATTCAATGAATCCCATGCTGTTTTTGGTATTCATTCATTATCTTCCGCTTTATCCTCTATTAGGTTTGCGGGCGCTGGGCAGATACACCCAGGACAGGACGCCAATCTATTACTGGGCAGTTTTTGGTATTATTTTGTGTTTTTAAAACCAATAAGGTACGAGAGGAACCTATTATGAGTTAATTTTTTTCAAACTCCACCCAGATTGAGATTCGAAACGGGAATCCCTAGCGCTGAGAGGAGAACATGCTAAACACTGTCACCTTGCCTTCCTTATTAATATTGTTATCTCATCTTATCTCATTATCTTCTGCTCAATTCTCTACTAGGGTCATGGGGGGTGGTGTGGGGTTCCCCATGCGCATCCAGGGGAGAACGTTTCAGGCGCTGGGCAGATACACCCAGGACAGGGGGGCAATCTATCACTGGACACGCACTCACTCACAAAGACACACTCTGTATGGGGCAATTTGGAGAACTCAATTGACTTCATACATTTTTTTGAAATGTGGGAGGAAACCGGAGAACCCGGAGGAAACCCACACGGACACGGGGAGAACATGGAAACTACACCCAGATTGGGACACTAATCTATCACTCACACAGACACACACTGTATGGGGCAATTTACATAGGGACAAATTAGAGCAGCATATTCACCTTGAATCCATGTTTTTGGACTGTGGGAGACAACCAGAGGAAAACCACACAGACACGGGGAGAAGATGGAAACTCCACCCAGATTGGGATTCGAACCTGGATCTCCAGGTGCTAAACACTAAGCCCCCATGCCCATCCAGTGGAGAACGTATCTGCCCAACGCCCGAAATACCCAGGACAGGACGCCAATCTATCACTGGACACACACTCACTCACACAGACACACAAACGCACACACAAACACACACTCTATATGGGGCAATTTGGCGAATATAAATTCACTTTGAATCCATGTTTTTGGACTGTGGGAGGAAACCGGAGAACCCGGAGGAAACCTATGCGGACACGGGGAGAACATGGAAACTCCACTAAGCCACCGTCTCTCCCCCATTATTATTGTGTATATCTTATCTCATTATTATCTTCTGCGGGGGGTTCCCCATGCCCATCCAGTGGAGAATGTTTCGGGCGTTGGGCAGATACACCCAGGACAGGACGCCAATCTATCACTGGACACACTCTCACTCACACACACACACACACACTCTATATGGGGCAATTTGGCGAACATAAATTCACTTTGAATCCATGTTTTTGGACTGTGGGAGGAAACCGGAGAACCCGGAGGAAACCTATGCGGACACGGGGAGAACATGGAAGCTCCACTGAGCCACCGTCTCTCCCCCATTATTATTATTATTGTCTCAACTTATCTCATTATTATCTTCTGCGGGGGGTTCCCCATGCCCATCCAGTGGAGGACGTTTCGGGCGTTGGGCAGATATACCCAGGACACAGACACACAAACGCGCACACACACACACTCTATATGGGGCAATTTGGCGAACATAAATTCACTTTGAATCCATGTTTTTGGACTGTGGGAGGAAACCGGAGAACCCGGGGGGGACATGGCCTCTCCACCCAGATTGAGATTGCAATTTGAACCAGTGCACCCCGTACAGAGGAAGCTAATAAAGCGATCCGTACGTATATTTACGTCCACGTTCCGTATACGTCATCCGCCTCTGAACGTCATGTAAGGCTTCATTTAAATCCTTCTTAATCAGAGCGGATTATTTTAAAACGTTGGACGTCCTCCGGCATTTTGTCCACGATCATGTCGTTTCCATACCCCCCTCCCCCCAGTACCCGTTTAGATAGCCCAGTCAGTATAGTCCTGCCGGCCTTCTCAGACGTGCACATTAAGGCTGTACCACCCCCGGGGCGGCGCTGCGTTCGTTAATGCTGTGTTTGACTAAAGGCTTGCAGCTGATTAGAACATGTTTGCTCTGGTATCTCTGTACGGATGGCGACTGAAAGCGCGACTGCTCAGTATGTTGTCTCCCAGCTTACAGCTAATGCATCAAAAAGCCCCCGCTGTCCCCTGCACCCTGCGCCGATAGGTGCAGCCGCCGCGGAGCCGGCTGCACGAATGCGTCGCAGCCGTATTGGTTCCTCAGTTCCAGTGAAACGGAATCTGTGATTTCCTGCGTGGACGGTGTAATAACCTTCTTTAGGAACAAGCTCGCTTCAGTTACTTGGATTTAATCTGCGGCTTTAGGAAGATGGGATTTAATCCCTGGAAATAATAGCCCCGCTTCTTAGCGCCCTTCTATAATCTCTTCTCTCAACAGTGTTGATTGATGACTTAATACCAGCCAGAACAATTTCTAATGGACGTATTCTATATAGGAATACGCGAGACGGGACACGGCAGTGGCGTCGGGTCGAGACGGGGCGGAGGATTCTGGGTATCTGGTTGAGAGGCGGGCGATCGGGTGGCAATACATTACATTTATATTCAGCAGACGCTTTTTCCTTTTATTTTATTTTATCCATCCATTATCTTCTGCTTTATCCTCTATTAGGGTCGGGGGGGTGGGGGGGGGGACGTTTTGGGCGCTGGGCAGACACACCCAGGACAGGGGGGCAATCTATTGTTGGGCACACACTCACTCACACAAAGGGCGATTAAGGGTGCCGATCTATCGCTGGGCAAACACATATATGCTCTATATGGGGCAATTTGGAGAATTCAATTGACGTTGATCCATGTTTTTTTTGGACTGTGGGAGGAAACCGGAGAACCCGGAGGAAACCCATGCGGACACGGGGAGAACATGGAAACTCCACCCAGGTTGGGATTCGAACCGGGAATCCCTAGTGCTGAGAGGAGAACATGCTAACCACTAAGCCACCCTTCAAGGTCAATTGAATTCTCCAAATTGCCCCATATATACATATGTGTATGTGTGTATGAGTGAGTGTGTACGGTGATAGATTGCCCCCCTGTCCTGGGTGTATCTGCCCAGCGCCCGAAACGTTCTCCCCTGGATGGACATGGGGAACCCCCCCCCCCCTTCATTATCAGAAGATAATGAGATAAGATGAGATAACAATATTAATGGGAAGCTAAGGTGGCTTGGTGTTTAGCATGTTCTCCCCTCAGTGCTGTGGATCCAGGTCAGAATCCCAATCTAGGTGGAGTTTCCATGTTCTTCCTGTGTCCACGTGGGTTCCTCAGTCTGGAATTGTAAAACTACAAAGTCCATCTATATGATAACTGGAACAAGAAGGGGGCGTGGCCAAACTTTTGATTCATATTGTATATCCGTCCATCCTTTATTTTCCGCTTTATCCTCTATTAGGGTCGTGAGGGGGGGGGGGGCTTCCCCATGCCCATCCAGGGGAGAACGTTTTGTGCGCTGGGCAGATACACCTTGGACAGGGGGGGCAATCTATCACTGGACACACACTCACTCACACAAACACACTCTATATGGGGCAATTTGGAGAATTCAATCCATCCAGACTTGATCCATGTTTTTGGACTGTGGGAGGAAACCGGAGAACCTGGAGGAAACCAACGCAGACACGGGGAGAACATGGAAACTCCACCCAGATTGGGATTCGAACCGGGAATCCCTAGAGCTGAGAGGAGAACATGCTAAACACTAAGCCACCGTGCCGGCTCATATTATTGTTAGAATATGAAATATGTTTTCAGTGTAACTGATCTCACTGTGTGAGACGTTGCAGGTTGTGCTTTATTTGACGTGACGTTGGGTTTGGATTACAACGCCGAAAGTCCAGCCAATCGATGAGCCGTCAATAGATGATGTCATTGTGAACTGGCCATGCTGCCTGATTGTCGTTGATTGACACGGGGATTGAAATTTAATAGGGTGAGTTGAGCACTCGATCGGGATCGTTAACACGCCGTCTCAAGCATTTGCCAATCGGATCAGTCCGTTTAAAAAGCCGGCAGCACGGTGTGCCCAGGACGTAGTGACGGGGGCGCGAGTGGAACATGCCGATCAGACGGAGTCCCCCCACATGTTCCCACACGTTCTTCATCCCCTGTTGATGCTGCTGGCCTCTCAAGGAGAATGAGCCCTCCACTGAGTCTTGGTCCTCACAAGGTTTCCATCCATCCATTATCTTACGCTTTATTTTCTATTAGGGTCGCAGGGGGGGGAGGGGGGGGGGGGAGTTTCCATGTTCTCCCTGTCCATCTATATGATAACTGGAACAAGAAGGGGGCGTGGCCAAACTTTTGATTCATATTGTATATCCGTCCATCCTTTATTTTCCGCTTTATCCTCTATTAGGGTCGTGGGGGGTGCGTTCCCCATGCCCATCCAGGGGAGAACGTTTCGGACGCTGGGCAGATAGACCCAGGACAGGGGGCAATCTATCACTGGGCACACACTTACTCACACAGACACACTCTATATGGGGCAATTTGGAGAATTTAATTGACTTGATCCATGTTTTTGGACTGTGGAAGGAAACCGGAGAACCCGGAGGAAACCCACACGGACACGGGGAGAACATGGAACCCAGATTGGGATTCGAACCAAGAATCCCTAGCTCTGAGAGGCGAACATGTTTCCATGTTCTCCACATTTCCATTTAGGTTTCCTCCGGGTTCTCCGCTTTCCTCCCACATTCCAAAAAGATGGATTCAAGGTAAATTGAATGCTCTAAATTGCCCCATGTACAGTGTCTGTGTAAGTGAGTGTGTGCCCAGCGATCGATTGCTCCCCTGTCCTGGGTGTATCTGCCCAGCACCCGAAACGTTCTCCCCTGGATGGGCATGGGGAACCCCCCCCCCCCTCGACCCTAATGGAGGATAAAGTGGAAGATAATGAATGAACAGTTAAATATTTTGTGTTAATGATCTAAAATTATCACATAATCAAGAAATTATCATCGTAACTATCACAGAACAGGTATCATTTGGGTGGTGGATTGTTTATTGTCAGTTCTGCAGTGACACTGATGTGGTGAGGGGGTTTTAGTGCAGCAGTGCTGCTGGAGTTTCATTTCTCCACCTCAGTGACACTGCTGGGATAGGACTAATGCACCCACCAAATAACCCCTGCTCTGTGGTGCTACTATTGGGGTTCTGAGCATTAGAACAGAGTAAACACAGTGTGTACTGTAGAACACACACAGATGGACTACAGAATGGAATTGGAGAACTACAAAGTCCATCTTTATAATAAGTGGAAAAAGGAGGCGTGTCCAAACCTCGCCGTATAAGATCTGTATCTCTATCAGGCACTGCGCTGAGCTTTGATACGTCTGTAATGGAATTGGCGTGTTCTTGTGTTCTTGTGTTGCTGTAATGCGTTGCCTACAGCTGAGGGTTCTGTGTGGAACATCTGTCATGGGTGGTGGTGATCACAAGTGCGTTATTACTCCACCAGACAAAGCAAGACACCCCCATTAGTTCACTGCACTGATCAAAGGTGCGCCCCATCCCCGCCCTCAAGGTGCGCTCTGGTGTTCTAATGGGTTCCTGAGTGGATGTATGAATATTTGGCAGCGCAGCAAACGCCCGCTTCAGGCAGAGATCAGCCACCTCGGAATTCCCGATGTGTTCCACGTTCCGCTCCTCCTCATTTTACCCTCGTTTGTCATCCATCCATTATCTTCCGATTTATCCTCTATTAGGGTCGTGGGGGGGTTCTTTATGCCCATCCAGAGGAGAACGTTTCGGGCGCTGGGCAGATACACCCAGGACGGGGTGGGTGGGGGGGGGGGCAATCTATCACTGGACACTCAATAGACACACTCTTTATGGGGCAATTTGGAGAACTCAATTGACTTGATCCATGTTTTTGGACTGTGGGAGGAAACTGGAGAACCCGGAGGAAACCCACGCGGACACGGGGAGAACATGGAAACTCCACCCAGATGAGGATTCAAACCTGAATCCTTAGTGCTGAGAGGAGAACATGCTAATTACTAAGACACCATGCCACCCTTTCCATCCATCCATCATCTTCTGCTTTATCCTTTATTAGGGTCGCGGGTGGGAGGGGGGGGGGTCAGTCCATGCCCATCCAGAGGAGAACGTCTCGGGCGCTGGGCAGATACACCCAGGACAGGATGCCAATCTATCGCTGGACACACACTCACTCACACAGACACACTCTATATGGGGCAATCTGGAGAACTCATTTGACTTGATCCATGTTTCTGGACTGTGGGAGGAAACCGGAGAACATAGAACCAACGTGCACACGGGGAGAACATGGAAACTCCACCCAGATGGGGATTCCAACCTGAATCCTTAGTGCTGAGAGGAGAACATGCCAACCACTAAGTCCGCCCTCGTTTTCCATTTTTTATCATTTTTTCTCCCCCTCGACTGACCTTTAAGCTTCCCTTGTCATTCTATTTAAATTCCACCGCGTTCTTTTCTAATCTAGCGACCCTGCCGGTCTTTCCCCTCATCACAGATAGGTGGCAGCCTTCTCTTACGCTCCACGAGCGTCCTCCCGCTCTCATTGTGTGCTCCTTCCTCGGCCGTTTCTGCTCCAAATGAACCCGTCACTCCTGGATCTGCTGCCTTTTCATTCATTAGTCCCTGAGCCCGGTCATGTGCCTCCGTGCTCGCCTCCCCTGCCTTTCTTCTCCATCCCCTCCCGTTCCTCTCCTGCCTCGTCCCCTCATCCCCTGGATGGGGCGCTAAAAATGTGAAACCATTAGCCCTTGTTAGAGGCACGTCCCATGCAGATGCCCCTCAAAGCGGACGGCGAGGAAGCCGACGGCGTGAGGAGCTAAAGAGCCGCTAAGCTGCTGCCAATAAATGAAAAGATAAATGGACGCCTGGGCAACCGCGGGCTCGTCCATGTTTGTCCAGATCAAGACGAGATCCGGTGAGCTTTAGAACTCATCCCCGCTGACCCCCTCTGCCGTATCCATCTCTCTCGGCCGTATCCATCGTGGCCCGGACCGCTAGGACCATCGCTTTGACCATACAGGGATCTCTCGGTGAGAGAAGGCGGGGACGTAGCAGGCATTTTCCGTCCTCTTAACGTCCTCCGTGATTTGACACGTGGAATTAACGCTGCCTTTAGAGGAGCGCGCCGGGTACTTAACCAAACAGCGCTGTATAAATAAGGGAATTCCTTTTAGGACGGCGGAAAGGACGCGGACCCCACGCCGTTTGGACGTCCTGGTCCTTCATCATGTCTGTAAAACATGCTCAGCCTCAGTTTCCATCAGACCACGCCGTCCGCCTCGAACCGTGGACTCGGATCCATGGCGCTTTCCAACGTGCGGACTTGGTGTTTAGCATGTTCTCCTCTCAGCACTGGAGATCTAGGTTCGAATCCCAATCTGGATGGAGTTCCCATGTTCTCCCCGTGTCCATGTGGGTTTCCTCCGGGTTCTCTGGTTATCTCCCACAGTCCAAAAACATGCCCTGTGTAGAATACCTTTTAGGACTGCGAAAAAAAAACGTACCCCACACCGTTTGGACGTCCTTGTCCTTCTTCATGTCTGTAAAACATGCTGAGCCTCTGTTTCATTTTTACCAACCTCTTTAGCATGTTCTCCTCTTAGCGCTAGGGTTTCCCGGTTCGAATCCCAATCTGGATGGAGTTCCCACATTCTCCCCGTGTCCATGTGGGTTTCCTCCGGGTTCTCCGGTTATCTCCCACAGTCCAAAAACATGGATTTAAGGTAAATTGAATGCTCTAAATTGCCCTGTGTGAAATTCCTTTTAGGACAGCGAAAAGGACACGTACCCCACGCCGTTTGGACGTCCTTGTCCTTCTTCATGTCTGTAAAACATGCTGAGCCTCAGTTTCATTAGGCCAGGCCGTCCACCTCGAACCGTGGACTCAGACCCATGGCGCTTTTGAACACCCTCTGTTATTATGAGCTACAAACCTTTTCTTGGGGTAAATCTAGCTATGAGGTGTGTGTGTGTGTGTGTGTGTGTGAATTTTTACCAACCTCTTTAGCATGTTCTCCTCTTAGCGCTAGGGTTTCCCGGTTCGAATCTCAATCCGGATGGAGTTCCCATGTTCTCCCCGTGTCCATGTGGGTTTCCTCCGGGTTCTCCGGTTATCTCCCACAGTTCAAAAACATGGATTTAAGGTAAATTGAATGCTCTAAATTGCCCTGTGTAGAATACCTTTTAGGACAGCGAAAAGGACACGTACCCCGTGCCGTTTGGACGTCCTGGTCCTTCTTCATGTCTGTAAAACATGCTCAGCCTCAGTTTCATTAGGCCAGGCCGTCCACCTCGAACCGTGGACTCAGACCCATGGTGCTTTCCAACGTTCTCCATTGTTATGCGCTCCAAACCACGAGGTTTAGCCAAGAGAAAAGAAATTACGGAGCTTATCTTGGGGTAAATCTAGCTATGAGGTGTGTGTGTGTGTGGGGGGGGGGGGGGGGGCAGAAATGCAGTCCAGCTGCCGAGATGAGCGCTGGGATGAGCTTTAAGAAAAAGGAGGACGACTTTTCATTTCGACTTTCTCCGTCACATCAGTTCAGTCTTTGATGAGCCCAAAGGCCATGATGGCTTTCTTTTTCTCCCCATCACCACCACCATCAGCACCCCCTCCCCCCGCCCCCACCCCCCTCAATACTGACCAAAAAATAGTGTGTGAAATATTTAAGTCTCGATGTGTGGCGGAGGGGAATAATAACCAATTCTCCGGACTATTACCGGACACCTGGAGACCGCCGTCACTCCTTTCTTCTTCCCCCCCTCACTGCTAATGTTAGCAAACCCACTGCGGCCCGTCCCACGTAAGCAGATTATGAGTAATTGTGTGTGTGTGTGTGTGTGTGTGTGTGGGAAGGAAAGGTGAAAGGCGACAAACAGGAGGGCCCATCGTCGGAGGCTCTGAATGAGATTCTGATCCCCGCTGGCTGGTTTGTGACGGCCCCCGAAGCCTGCGCCGAGAGGTCGGGTCCCGCAGAGGGGCCCCTGGCCCAGCGAGTCGCTCGCACGCTGCGAAAGGGTTTGATCAGACCTGCATTAGTTCTGTTCATGATCAAAAATAACAACCCCCTCACACCCAGCTGCCCGAGCCGGCACTGATACGTTCTATCATCACCGGAGAACTTATTATGACTCAATGTGCTGAGGTTCTGAACAGATGGAACGGCCTCAGGATCCTGGAACTTCTGCCTGATATTGATCTTATTAATATTAATAATATTAATAGTATTAAAGACTTATTTTATATATATATATATATATATATATATATATATATATATATATATATATATATATTATATGGGGCGGCACGGTGGCTTAGTGGTTAGCATGTTCTCCTCTCAGCACTAGGGATTCCTGGTTCGAATCCCCATCTGGGTGTATATATATATATATATATATATATATATATATATATATATATATATATATATATAAATATATATAAATAAAAAGTTTTACACCCAGTAGATACACCCAGGACAGGACGCCAATCTATCACTGGACACATACTCAGACACACAGACACACTTTATATGGGGCAATTTAAAGAACACAATTGACCTTGATCTATGTTTCTATGTTCTTGGACTGTGGTAGGAAACCGGAGAACCCGGGGGAAACCAATGCAGACACGGGAAGAACAGAGAAACTCCACCCAGATTGGGATACGAACCTGAAATCCCTAGCGCTGAGAGGAGAACATGCCAACCACTAAGCCACCGTGCCGGGGGGGGGGGGCATCCAGGGGAGAACGCGCTGGGCAGATACACCCAGGACAGGGCGCCAATCCATCGCTGGTCTATAACTATGAATGTATAACTATATCCATTGAGGGCGTCCTGCAGGCCCGCCAGTCCACTGCTGTAGTGTCGGTGCATTCAGTCGTTCTGAGCCTCTGTGTTTTCTGCTCTTTATTCAACAAAAAATCAACAACTTTGACGATAAAAGGTAAAGAACGTGGCTTTTTAACCTAAACCTGACACACCGTCACCCACTCATCAACCACCTACTGTATAAACATACAGTACAGCCATTCTCTGGCGTGTAGAAGGTTATGAACTTGTTTTCATCGCGTTCTTTAGTTCCGATTTTGCCGTTTGCGAGGATGCGGACACCTCAGCTTTTGTTTCCATCCACATTGGAAGAATCTGAAGTAGCCGGGCAATTTGTACAAAAAAAGTCTTTGACTTTAGATGTTTCCAGGGTGCCATCGAGAATAATTTGTGTAAATGTCTAAATTAGGGTTGTCTCGCGTGTGTGTGCGTGCGTGTGTGTGTGTGTGTCCATCCACTGTGTCTTAATAAACACGCCGAGCTGAATGCAGCCTCACATCTCGGTCCTTCATAATGGCCAGTGTGGAGTCTTTAGCCCGGCTGAATCTCAAGCTTTTGCTGATGGATAATTGCACTCCCAGCCCCTTTTGCCTCCCCTTTTTGCAGCTGAAAACCAAGCTCATTGCAGCCCATAAAGAAATTTTCCCCCACTGAAGAAGCGAGAGAGAGAGAGAGTGAGAGCGAGAGAGAGAGAGAGAAAGAGAGCGATAGCGAGCGGCTAAGAGAGCGCGAGATCCCAAGTTGTCCTTGTGCATAAAAGTAGATTCGCACTTCAACACCTTTTCAAATTAATATTTGTGATGGGTCTATTCTGCGGCCACGGTTTCTGTTCTGCGCCCTTTGTTCCTGCGTTTGATGTAATGGAGGAGAGCACAAAAGGAGAGCGGGAAGAGTGAGGGAAAATGGTAGTTAAGTGGGCTTAAGGGGTGTTTCAGGCTCAGCTGAAAGACCGCGCCGTGAATAGGAGGCGCGAGTGTTCGGGTCCTGGGCCCCGGCTATAAACACACCGGGTCGGCACAAAGGTGCGGCGAAAATGAGCGCAGGCCAAATGAAGGGAACTCGAAGCCCTCCCGAGTCGTGAAAGACGGCGGACCGGAGTCACCGATGGACCTACGGACGGAGGGACGGAGTGATGTTTAGGCCTTGATCCCCCTCGTGATGTTGCTTTTACGTTCCGACCCCCGTCTCATACCCCCCCCCCCCTATTTTCTCTCCAGGCTTAGCCTCATCCCCAGTGCTTGGGCGGTTAAACTCTTTTGTTTGGTTAATTGCGATGAGTATAATATACTAGTCTCTCAGAGGTCCACGAGACAATTAGACAGTTGCCCGTTTTTAATGAGACAGCGCCCAGTCACACACTAGCTCCCTCATTCAGCGCCAGCCACCGTGGGCCTTTCTGTCTTTTTCTTTTCTTGATGTGAGGGGGGAGG
>JAFMOD010000170.1:59520-91555 GCA_019802435.1 Corydoras maculifer
GGATCGCCCCTGAGCCGGGGTTCCCTTCGAGTAATAGGGGTGGAGGGTGGGGGGGGACAACCACAACACAAAAACGCAAAGGAGGAAAAATGCAGAGTGGTATTTTGTCCTCAATCAAACCCTCATGGGCGACTCCTGTGTTTGGAGGAGGCGCTGCAGAGACTTCGGAAGGCTCTGGGAATAGGCAGGTAATGGGCAGCTATAATCTCCAACTCCGGGAGCGAGACGCGAGACGTTTCCATTGTCACTCCTGGAGGCGAGAGAGATGCCAGAGGGTCCGGCTCCCTTGATGTCCTTAAAGATGGCTCGGCTTGGAAAAATCAAAAGCCTTGCGGTCTTTAAAAGTCTTTAAAACGGGAGCCGTTTGCGTCCCGGTCCGATTAATTAATGGCGGTGGGTCGAGTCGTGGTGGCGTTTTGAGTTCGCTGAACTTTCCATACTGCCGTTTGGGCTTTTATATCTGACACTAATGACGCTGCGGCCACAAAGACAGGTCTATTATTGCATCTGGGGCCGAGGAAGAAAGGAAATGAGAGAGGGACAGGGCTTGGTCGCCGCCCGACACCGGGACAATTAATCTTCTTGTAAAGCCTTGTCAGCTAGCTAAGACGGACACAAATGGATGGCCGGTATTAGCGTGGAGTGTAGGTCGGGGTTTTAACAAGCATTTTCGAGAGTCCATTTTCCATTTAATGAAGAAGAGAATAAGTGACCTAACGCACCGGCGACGTCCACTTTCCTCTCTGTCCTCCTTCATTGACCGGAGATAGACGGAATGAACCATCTCGTTTAGCCGCTAATGTCTCCGTCCGGCTGAGATCTGAGAGCGTTGGAGAGGACGACCACGCCGAGGTGGGTTCTCCGGCGGTGGCCCCGGCCTGTCCTCCACGTCCACACCGCTTGGCAGATGAATTGCGACGCGAGACGCCGGCCTGCCCTCGGCCGAGCTTGTTTATATAATAGAGACTATGAATACATCAGCGCTGTGAACTTTTAACGTGGCGTCCCAGACCTGCGAGAGATGAGAATGCTGTTTGGTCAGGGGCTCAGTGGAGAGCTGACCTAAAGTGGCATTGATTATTAGCCCTACAGAGAGAGAGGGGCATCGGGTCCGCCGCAGGACGAGCAAAGCGGTGAGGATGAAAGGCTCCGGCGGCGGCGGCGGCGGCGGTGGTGGTGGTGGCGGCGGCGTAGCTGTTTGACGGGAGTGCTCAGGCCAGGTTCTAATAACGGGGTTGTTAGAGAAGACAGCCAGATGATACCCTGTACATCAAAGACATCAGGAGCTCGCGCCGTGCCTTCCTGCAACTCAAACGCACGCCTGACTCGGGGTTTATAACCGAGCGGCGGATTCGGAGGATTCGTACCGACATGCGGAGGTGTTCACAGACAATAAATTAGGCGAGAATCCCAACACTAATCTCTTTATATATATATATATATATTTATATATTAGTTTATACTCCGTCCACGCCATTGGACGCCATTGGACGGCGAGTTCACTTTGTAGATTATGAACTCTTATTATTCATTAAATGATCATTTGGAAAGCAGACTTAGGGTAATACGAGATCTCAGCTACAGCTATATATATTCATTTATTCATCATCTTCAGCGGAAACCTCCACGAGGTTCCCCATGCTCTACCAGGGACGACGTTTCATCCATCTACCTCCCTCCCTATCTATCTACCTCCCTCCCTCCCTCCCTATCTATCTACCTCCTTCCCTCCTTCCCTATCTATCTACCTCCCTATCTACCTCCCTCCCTCCCCATATACCTCCCTCCCTCCCTCCCTTCCTATCTACCTCCCTCCCTATCTATCTACCTCCCTCCTTTCCTCCCTATCTACCTCCCTCCCTATCTACCTTTCTCCCTCCCTCCCTATCTATCTACCTCCCTATATACCTCCCTCCGTCCCTCCCTTCCTATCTACCTCCCTCCCTATCTATCTACCTCCCTCCCTCCCTATCTACCTCCCCCCCTATATATCTCTCTACCTCCCTTGCTATCAATCTACCTCCCTCCCTCCCTATCTTCTATCTATCTACCTCCCTTCCTATATATCTCCCTCCCTCCCTATCTACCTCCCTCCCTATCTGCCTCCCTCCCTCCCTATCTACCTATCTTTTATCTATCTACCTCCCTTCCTATATATCTCCCTCCCTCCCTATCTACCTGCCTCCCTATCTATCTACCTCCCTCCCTGTCTATCTCCCTCCCTCCCTATCTACCTCCCTCCCTATCTATCTACCTCCCTCCCTGTCTATCTACCTTCCTCCCTGTCTATCTACCTCCCTCCCTATCTATCTACCTCCCTCCCTATATATCTCTCCACCTCTCTTGCTATCTATCTTCCTCCCTTCCTCCCTCCCTATCTACCTACCCCTCCCTATCTATCTACCTCCCTATCTACCTCCCTCCTCCTTACCTATCTATCTCCCTCCCTCCCTCCCTCCCTATCTTCCTCCCTATATATCTACCTCCCTATCTATCTGCCTCCCTCCCTCTCTCCCTATCTATCTACCTATCTACCTCCCTCCAGACCTCCTCCCCTACCTACCTACCTAGTCTATAAAAAATATAATGTCCAAAAATATCTATAAAATATCCCACAGTCTAAAAAATCATGGCTCAAGGTCAATTGAGCTCTCCAAATTGCCCCATATAGAGTGTGTCTGTGCGAGTGAGTGTGTATGCAGTGATAGATTAGCGTCCTGTCCTGGGTGTATCTGCCAGCACCCGAAACGTTCTCCCCTGGATGGGCATGGGGAACTCCCCCCCCCCCCCAACCCTAATAGAGGATAAAGCAGAAGATAATGTGTGTATGGAATATAATTGGGTGTGTGGGTGTGTAAGTTAATCTAATTATATATATTATAAATACGTTTAAATGTAACCAATCAGGATGAAATACTTTTGTTATATACTTCTAAAATCTTCAATTTATTTCATTGGCTCCTCGCTCCAGTTTCTTGTATGTTCCTAGATCCTATAAATTGTTTTGTAATCGTGGTTTAATTACAAAATATTAAATGTATTTGAATTATATTTGAATATAAATCATTTGCATTTGTCATTACACCCTCGAAGGTTACTAATGCTTTAAAGTCAGCCGAAAGCTAAACTTCGGTAACTTTAACCTGTCTGTAAGACCTTGCAGTTCACTTACATAACAAAGGCCGGGCTCTGGCCTTTCTACCCCGTATGCAAATTCGACATGTCTTATTGGACTAGCAAATTCATTAAACAAATCCCACGTAAAGCCTGTTGATTTGAATAAGCAGGTCTTTACTTGTGGATGTACTCCATTGTGAAACCTCGTCCACGTGGCGTTTACATATGTGTCCCTTCGTGTCAGATGCTCATGAACATGAGCGCTATACGTCTGGGTGTCACATGTCCATCTTTGGTTCCCCAGGCTGAGACGCTTCTGGACATTCCAGCCTCCTCTCTTCATGGCGGTGGCAGACGAGGCCAGGTTTTGCATTGTTAATGGTTGCGTCTCTATGACAGGTGCTCAGGAGACGTGAGTGGAGACACTGGAGACCTGATAAATTCTGAGTTGTATTGAAGTCCACTTCAAAGCTGGTGTTTCCATCGTGTTTTGAAGTCTTGGCGTCGCTGGTTATGTCTGGAGAGGACTGTGTTGATATTTACTGTTTAGTTTCTGAGGCGGGCGGCACGGTGGCTTAGTGGTTGGCATGTTCTCCTCTCATCGCTAGGGATTCCCGGTTCGAATCCCAATCTGGGTGGAGTTTCCATGTTCTCTGCATGGGTTTCCTCCTTGTTTCCCACAGTCCAAAAACCTGGATCAAGGTCAATTGAATTCTCCAAATTGCCCCATATAGAGTGAGTGTGTCCAGTGATAGATTGGCGTCCTGTCCTGGGTGTATATACCCAACGCCCGAAACATTCCTGGATGGGAACCCCCCCACCCACTCTAGTAGAGGATAAAGTAGGAGAGGATGGATAGTTTCTGAGGCAGTTGTTTGTGGGGGGAGGAGGGAGAACAGATTAGTTGAGTCTGCCTTAACTAGTTTGACTAACCAGTGAAACACCCATGGTGTTGGGGCTCGCAAAATCCGTTACGCGCTCCGGGTCCGCCCGACTCACGACGATGAGGTAGAACAACAAGACAAGTTCTATTAATGTCCACTTTAAATGAATATTCATTCATTCATTCATTATCTTCCACTTTATTCTATATTAGGGTTGTGGGGGGGGGGTTCCCCAAGGCCATCCAGGGGAGAATGTTTCGGGCACTGGGCAGATACACCCAGGACAGGACGCCAATCTATCGCTAGGCACACACTCACTCACACAGACTTGCACGCAAACACACACTATATGGGGCAATTTGGAGAACTCAGTTGACTTGATCCGTGTTTTTGGACTGTCGGAGGAAACCCACACAGACACGGGGAGAACATGGAAACTCCGCCCAGATGGGGATTCGAACCGGGAATCCCTAGTTCTGAGAGGTGAACGTGCTAACCACTAAGCCACCGTGCCACTAAACCGGATATTCATTCATTCATTCATTCATTATCTCACACTTATCCTCTATTAGGGTCGCGGTGGGGTTCCCCATGCCCATCCAGGGGAGAACGTCTCGGGCGCTGGGCAGATAGACCCAGGACAGGGCGCCAATCCATCGCTGGGCACACACTCACTCACACAAACACACTCCATATGGGGCAATTTTTGAGAATTCAATTAACTTGATCCATGTTTTTGGACTGTGGAAGGAAACCGGAGAACCCTGAGGAAACCCACGCAGACACGGGGAGAACATGGAAACTCCACCCAGATAGGGATTCGAATCGGGAATCCCTAGCGCTGAGAGGCGAACATGCTAAACACTAAGCCATCGTGCCTAAACCGGATATTTAGGTCGTATTTTATGTAATGATTTTGTTGGTGTGGTTTGTTATGTATGGAGCGGACTGTGTTGATATGATGTGAGAACTTCGTATTTAAACGTTGTGCTGATGCTGTTTTGTTTAGTCAGAAGATCACAAACGTTTCTGAGGCAGTTAATTCAGTTGAGTCTGCCTTAACTAGTTTGACTAACAGGTGAAACGTTTGTCAGTACCGCTTCTGCCATTCTGACCCGTAGTGTCGTGGCTCGCAAAAACCTGACCTCTCCGTTTCTTGTTACATGCTCTGAGGTCCGTCTGCCTCCCGAGGAGACGACGAGGTAGAACAACAAGACGAGTTGTATTGATGTCCACTTCAAAACTGGATGTTTAGGTCGTATTTTGAAGTTGACGTATTGATTTTGTTGGCGTTGTTTGTTATGTCTGGAGTGGACTGTGTTGATATGAGGCGAGAACGTCGTATTTAAACGTTGATAGTTACTGTTTCTGAGGCAGTTGTTGGTGGGGGGAGGAGGGAGAACCCATTAAATCAATAGAGTCTACCTTAACTAGTCTGCCCAGACTGACTAACCGGTGAAACGTTTGTCATTACTGCCTCTGCCGTTCTGACCCGTGATGTCGGGGCCCGCAAAAACCTGACCATGATGACGACGAGGTAGAACAACAAGACAAGTTCTATTGATGTCCACTCTAAACCGGATATTTAGGTCGTATTTTGAACTTGTCACGCCATATGAAGTCTGTGTAATGATTTTGTTGGTGTGGTTGGTTATGTCTGGAGTGGACTGTGTTGATATGAGGCGAGAACGTCGTATTTAAACGTTGATAGTTACTGTTTCTGAGGCAGTTGTTGGTGGGGGGAGGAGGGAGAACTCATCAAATCAATAGAGTCTACCTTAACTAGTCTGCCCAGACAGACTGTTGATATGATGTGAGAACTTCGTATTTAAACGTTGTGCTGATGCTGTTTTGTTTAGTCAGAAGATGACAAACGTTTCTGAGGAAGATCATTCAGTTGAGTCTGCCTTAACTAGTTTGACTAACAGGTGAAACGTTTGTCAGTACCGCTTCTGCCATTCTGACCCGTAGTGTCGTGGCTCGCAAAAACCTGACCTCTCCGTTTCTTGTTACATGCTCTGAGGTCCGTCTGCCTCCCGAAGAGACGACGCGGTAGAACAACAAGACGAGTTGTATTGATGTCCACTTCAAAACTGAATGTTTAGGTCGTATTTTGAACTTATCACGCCATATGAAGTCTGTGTAATGATTTTGTTGGTGTGGTTTGTTATGTATGGAGCGGACTGTGTTGATATGATGTGAGAACTTCGTATTTAAACGTTGTGCTGATGCTGTTTTGTTTAGTCAGAAGATCACAAACGTTTCTGAGGCAGTTAATTCAGTTGAGTCTGCCTTAACTAGTTTGACTAACAGGTCAAACTAGTTAGGGTGCGGTAGCTCAGAGGGTAGGGCATTGGGCTATCAATCTAAAGGTTGGGGGTTCAAATCCCAGGTCCACTGAAGTTACCAGTGTGGATCCTTGAGCAAGACCCTTAACCCTCATTGCTCCAGGGATGTTGTGATGAACCCTGTGTTCACCTTGTAAGTCGCTTTGGATTAAAGCGTCCAATAAATAACCAAATGTAAATGTAACAGGTGAAACATTTGTCAGTACCGCCATTGTTCTGCCATTCTGACCCATAGTGTCTTGGCTCGCAAAAACCTTACCTTGTTTCTTGTTACGTGCTCTGGGATCCGTCTGCCTCCCGAAGAGACGACGCGGTAGAACAACAAGACGAGTTGTATTGATGTCCACTTAAAAACTAAAAGTTTAGGTCAAGAACTTTGTATTTAAACGTTGATAGTTACTGTTTAGGGCGGCACGGTGGCTTGGTGGTTGGCATGTTCTCCTCTCAGTGCTAAGGATTCCCGGTTCGAATCCCCATCTTGGTGGAGTTTCCATGTTCTCCCCGTGTCCACGTGGGTTTCCTCCGGGTTCTCCGGTTTCCTCCCACAGTCCAAAAACATGGATCAAGGTCAATTAAATTCTCTAAATTGCCCCATATAGAGTGTGTGTGTGAGTGAGTGTGTGCCCAGTGAGTGTGTGCCCAACTGTTTGGTTGTAGCAAAAGTTTCTGGGGGGGGGGTTGGGGAAGAACCCATTAAATCAGTTGAGTCTTCCCTAACTAGTCTTCCCAGGCTGACTAACCACTGAAATGTCTGTCATTACCGCCCATGGTGTCGGGGCTTGCAAAATCCTGACCTGTCCGTTTCTCGGTACGCGCTCCGGGTCCGCCCGACTAACGACGAGACGACGACGAGGTAGAACAACAAGACGACGGCGCTTCCCAGTCCTGCAACCAACAACTCCCCCACCCCCCCCTCAACCCAACCCGTCCTACCCCACCTCGTATTCCCTTTCTCGGCGGCCAAACATTTTTAATTATATCTTCTCTGAAGTAGTGCGCCTCAGTAACCAAGGAGCTGACATTGATGCATGTGCTGATAAATCCGCAAACACTGGAAACGAGATTAACAAAGATTTTGAGGAAAGGGTGACAGCTAATTTTGCGCAGTGGTCTGCGCCTCGTTCAGGAGTGATGTTTTGATAGAGAACCGCCTGAGAATTCACATTTCACGGCGCGGAGAGGGATATTAGGAGTTGCGCCGCATATGCACTTTTTAAAATTGTTTTGCTGTTTCCTCACATTCTTGAATTCGGTTTGCCGCCTCGTCTGGGCGCCTTTATTGAGGGGTTTCCACGCCGGAGAAATTTATGCGGCACACCGTGAGGGCCTCGAGTGTTTGACAGGCGGACACTCCAAGTCGCTTGTCAGCCGACGTTAAGTACGGTACAGGTAATTCCTCGTTCCATTAAAACCCCGGAGCTGGCGGAGGAAACGGGACCGGATTGCGCCAACGAATCGAATTTAATACGCCATGGATTGTCCTCAGCTGCTCTGTACTTGTGGTCCTATCAGAACCCGCTCTCAGTCAGCCACCCAAATGGTAACTACAAACGCGTCCTATCACCTCTAGATCTTTAAAGCTTTTATCTTTTTTTTTTTTTTTTTTTTTTTTTTTTTTTGCTTAGTGGTTGGCATGTTCTCCTCTCAGGGTCGAATCCCAATCTGGGTGGAGTTTCCATGTTCTCCCCGTGTCTGTGTGGGTTTCCTCCGGGTTCTCCGGTTACCTCCCACACTCCAAAAACATGGATCAAGGTCAAGTGAATTCTCCAAATTGCCCCATATAGAGTGTGTCTGTGTGAGTGAGTGTGTGCTCAGTGATAGATTGGTGTCCTGTCCTGGGTGTATCTGCCCAGCACCCGAAATGTACCCGCATGTGTCAGAGTAGATCTCACATTAAATTTCTTAATCCAGATCCTAAAACTGGCAGCATAGTAGTTTACATGTGTGAGTGAGTGTGTGCCCAGCGATCGATTGCTCCCTGTTCTGGGGTTATCTGCCCAGCGCCCAAAATGTTCTCCCCTGGGTGGGCATGGTTCGCCACCCAAATGGGGATTAAAAACGCGTCCTATCACCTCTCTGCATCTTTGGAGCTTGTATCTTTTTTTTTTTAATGCGTAGTGGTTAGCATGTTCTCTCAGCGCTGCAAAATCCTGGTACTAATCCCAATCTGGGTGGCGTTTCCATGTTCTCCCCGTGTCCGTGTGGATTTCCTCCCACAGTCCAATGGATAAAGATCAATTGAATTCTCCAAATTGCCCCATATAGAGTGTGTCTGTCTGAGTTAGTTTGTGCCCAGTGATAGAGTCGCGCCCTGTCCTGGGTGTATCTGCCCTGCGCCCGAAACGTTCTCCCCTGAATGGGCATGGTCCGCCACCCAAATGGTAATTACAAACGCGTCCTATCACCTCTAGATCTTTAGAGCTTGTATCTTATTTTTAGTTGTTTTTTTTTGCGGCAGCGTCCTTTTTATCAGCCGCCACTGATCTGATGTGTAGTGATGGGGTTTGTGTTATTGAACGTGACCGACCTCTGGGTTTCTGAGCACATTGGCCGTGTTTAAAGAGCGATATTCAGCCCGGAGTGAAAGGTATCTCTCCGGCTTATCGCCTCTTTCAGAAGAGGCGAGACAAGCAGATAACAATCATATCTGCCGCCGTTGATTCCTCTCATCTCATACGTGTGCGGTGGGGGGTGCGTTTCAGAGACCACTGCCCGGCCTCGTCTCTCTCCAAACAATTTTGTGTCTATGTGGCAGAAACATCTTGTAGTTATCTTTTTTCCCCCCTTGATTTTTTTTTTTTTTTTTAAGCCCGCTCCCTTTTCCGTCTCTATCTTTTCTTCCTCCCTGCCTCCCCTCACCGAATTGGCTCCCCATCTTCATTTGCAGGCAGCTGACAGCTTCTTTCACTTTTCTTTGTCATTTTTTTCCTCCTCTTTGTCTCTTTTCTTCTCCTCTCGCCCTCCGTCCTTCTCCATCTGCTTTCGCTTTTGTTTGCTCAGGCCTTCTCTCATCCCAACTTGATAATGAGGAATGCGGTGTGACCCTGACCTCCATTGGCCCAACGACACCTTTTGACCCCGGCATGTGACCTTCAGTCTCTGTTTTGACAGCTTGATTAATTACCCAGTGTTATGATTTATGAGTAAGCAGTATGTAAAAATAATGGACAACAGGTGGTCTTCAAAAAAAAATAAAAAGTTTTTTTTTTTTTTGTATTTTATTGCGGAAGGTCTGAGACCAGTGATGGGATTTGTCTCAGGCCTTTGAGGGGGTTGCCATTTTTAAGTTTTCTTGAATAGTTGGGGTTCAATTTGCCGTCAGGGATTCAACTCTCGTCCTGAGAAGACCTCACAATGGGTTCTTGAATCCCCTCCCACAATACATCTGACTGCAGAAGTCAGGTTCCGCACAAACCGAGTTGGACCGCTATCTCAAAGGATTACCCATCATACATTACGATGTCATAAATATGTTCTCATTCACACATTCTACCTAAATGCTACCCCTTTGTGGTACTTTTGGATTCCAATATCAACCACATTTTCGTTTCCACTTCCAAACTGGAGGTTTAGGTCGTATTTTGAACTTGTTGTCACACCATCTGAAGTCTGTGTATTGATTTTGTTGGTGTGGTTTGTTATGTTATGTATGATTGTGTGGATATGAGGCGAGAACTTCGTATTTAAACGTTGTGCTGATGCTGTTTTGTTTAGTCAGAACTCATTAAATCAGTTGAGTCTACCTTAACTAGTCTGCCCAGGCTGACTAACCGCTGAAACGTTTGTCATTACCGCCTCTGCCGTTCTGACCGGTGATGTCGGGGTTCGCAAAATCCTGACCTGTCCGTTTCTCGTTACACACTCCGCATCCACCTGACTCACGACAAGATAATGACGCCATTACTTTTGGATTCCAATATCAACCACATCTTCGTTTCCACTTGAAAACATTAATGTTTAGGTCGTATTTTGAAGTCTGTGTACTGATTTTGTTTGGGTCGTTTGTTATGTCTGGAGTGAACTGTGTTGATATGAGGCGAGAACTTCGTAACGAGAACTCCCTGGGGGCAGGAGTGAGAACCCATTAAATTAGTTGAGTCTGCCCTAACTAGTCTGCCCACACTGACTAACCGTTCAAACGTTGTCGTTACCGCCTCTGCTGTTCTGACCCGTGATGTCGGGGCTCGCAATATTTCTCGGTTCGCGCTCCGGGTCCGCCTGACTCACAACGAGGTAGAACAACAAGACGACGGCGCCATTACTTTTACTTTTATCGCCATTACATTACTAATTCCAATATCAACCACATTTTCGCTTCCTCTTCAAAACTGGATGTCGTATTTTGAAGTTGGCGTATTAATTTTGTTGGTGTAGTTTGTTATGTCTGGCGTGGACTGTGTTGATATGAGACAAGAACGTCGTATTTAAACGTTGTGCTGATACAGTTTTCTTTAGTCAGAAGATTGCAAAAGTTTCTAAGGCAGTTGTTTGGTGGGGGGAGGAGTCAGAACCTATTAAATCAGTTGAGTCTACCTTAACTAGTCTGCCCAGACTGACTAACCGATGAAACGTTTCTCGTTACCGCCTCTGCTGTTCTGACCCGTGACGTCAGGGCTCGCAAAATCCTGACCTGTCCGTTTCTCGTTACGAGCTTTGGGTTCACCTGACTCAGAAGGTAAAGCAACAAGACGACGGCGCCATTACTTTTGGATTCCGATATCAACCACATTTTTGTTTCCACTTCCAAACTGGATGTTTAGGTCGTATTTTGAAGTTGGCGTATTGACTTTGTTGGCGATGTTTGTTATGTCTGGAGTGGACTGTGTTGATATGAGGCGAGAACTTCGTATCTAAATGTTGTGCTGATACTGTTTTTTTTCTTTAGTCAGAAGATTCTGAGAAGTTTCTGAGGCAGTTGTTGTTGGGGGGAGGAGGGAGAACCTGTTAAATCAGTTGAGTCTGCCTTAACTAGACTAACCGCTGAAACATTTGTCGTTACCGCCTCTGCCGTTCTGACCCGTGATGTCGGGGCTCGCAAAATCCTGACCTCTTGGGTCCGCCTGACTCACGACGAGACGAGGACGAGGACGAGGCAGAACAACATGATGGCAGCATTACTTTTGGATTCCAATATCAACCACATTTTCGTTTCCACTTCCAAACTGGATGTTTAGGTCGTATTTTAAAGTTGGTGTATTGATTTTGTTGGCGTCGCTTGTTATGTCTGGTGTCACAGTGGACTGTGTTGAGTGAACTGAGTTGAATCGAGAACATTGTATTTATGTAAACGTGCTGATACTGTTTTCTTAAGTCAGAAGATTCTGTGGAAGTTTCTGAGGTAGTTGTTGTTGGGGGAGGAATGAGAACCCATTAAATCAGTTGAGTCTGCCTTAACTAGACCAACCGCTAAAACGTTTGTCGGTCCCGCCTCTGCCGTTCTGACCCGTGATGTCGGTCTGCCTGACTCACAACGAGACGACGACAAGGTAGAACAACAAGACGAGTTGCATTAATGTCCGCTTTAAACCTGGAGGTCGTATTTTGAACTTAGTCACGCCATATGAAGTTGGTGTATTGATTTAGTTGGTGTCGTTTGTTATGTCTGGAGTGGACTGTGTTTAGAACCCATTAAATCAGTTAAATTCGCCTTAACTAGTCTGTCCATTTTCGTTTCTCCTACCGACGTTTGATTGGCACACGATGTTTTGACTAATATTTACTTTCCTGTTGATCAGCTGAACTGTCTGAAGTTTCCATACGCACATTTGTCGTGTTGTCTGGATGAAAGATCAATGTGGATCTGATCGGTAACTAAATTGTTGGTCTTAATCAATATCGACTTCATGTAGACGGACAGCGAAAAGTATTGCGGGGCTTAGTTGCTTAGCAACAGCGTTCTCGCGGATTTTACCACTCACAAGGCAAATGTATTGGGTCTTTGCTTTTTTAATGTCGAAATCACAAATGATCAAAAACAATAATAAAATAATGATAAATATTTTCCAATGCACAGTTTTGTGCGCAAAATATAAAAAAAAATATGGGGGTTCCCCATGCCCATCCAGGGGAGAACGTCTCGGGCGCTGGTCAGATACACCCAGGACGGGGCGCCAATCTATCACTGGACACACACTCACTCACACAGACACACTCTACATGGGGCAATTTGAAGAACTCAATTGACCTTGATCCATGTTTTTGGATTGTGGAAGGAAACTGGAGAACCTGGAGGAAACCCACGCAGACACGGGGAGTGCATGGAAACTCCACCCAGATGGGGATTCGAACCGGGAATCCCTAGTGCTGAGAGGAGAACTTGCTTAACACTAAGCCACCAAGCCGCATATATATATATATATATACAGGAATGTATATACTGCAATTTATTACAAATTGCCATTTTGTGGAACCAGACAGTAGAGTGCTGGTGTTGTTTAAGTGCTTGATTCAAGTGCCCTTGGTAACAACACACTTCAGACATTTGAGTTGGAGGCAGGAATTTAAATTTTAACTTAAACTTGGGGTTTTGTAGCATTTATACGGAGCAGGGTTCTTCCACCTGAGCAAGTGTCATGAACTCAATGCGCAGTATCTACCCACAGTACTGGGATCGAAATAATGCACCTAAAGGAACGTTTATGACATAACAGTCTTAGTCTCACCTTTGCAGCTTAATCAGGGTCAATTTGCTGAAACATAGTGCCTTAGTGGTTAGCATGTTCTCCTCTCAGCACTAGGGATTCCCAGTTCATATCCCAATCGTGGTGGAGTTTCCATGTTCTCACCGTGTCCGCATGGGTTTCCTCCGGGTTTTCCGGTTTCCTCCCACAGTCTAAAAACATGGATCAAGGTCAGTTGAATTCTCCAAATTGCCCCATGTAGAGTGTGTGTGTGAGTGAGTGTGTGTCCAGTGATAGATTGACACCCTGTCCTGGGTGTATCTGCCCAGCGCCCGAGACGTTCTCCCCTGGATGGGCATGGGGAACCCCATGATGTCCCCTGTTGGTTCTCTGTTCTCTGTTGGTCAGGAGCATCACAGAACAGGTATCATTTGGGTGGTGGATTGTTTATTGTCAGTTCTGCCGTGACACTGATGTGGTGAGGGGGTTTTAGTGCAGCAGTGCTGCTGGAGTTTCATTTCTCCACCTCAGTGACACTGCTGGGATAGGACTAATGCACCCACCTAATAACCCCTGCTCTGTGGTGCTACTATTGGGGTTCTGAGCATTAGAACAGAGTAAAGGGGACGTACATAGTATGTACTGTAGAACACACACAGATGGACTACAGTCTGGAATTGGAGAACTACAAAGTCCATCATTACAGAAAGTGGAACTAAGAGCAAAAAGGAGGCGTGGCCAAACTTTTGACTTTTACCTTATATATTAATTATGATGTCATGCCTCTTTGTGGTTGGTTTTCATATAAATCAGTTTTAAATAAAGGTTGCTGTTCGTCCAGCCACCAGCTCGTTGTTTGAGTTCTGCTACTTCGGCACTGCAATAACAGAGCAGAGGTCAAGGGATTCCACTTTAACCTTTGACCTCGGTGGGTGGCCACAGTGAGCGGTGGTCACTAAGATTAATACCCCACAGGACAGTCATTATTCTCACTCAGTCCGGGGACGATCGCATGGGAATCCAAAGTTTGGGACCTCACAAGTGTAAATGACTTTTTAATCAGCGCCACGGCGTCCACTCTGGTGCCGACGGTCTGTCCACGTCCCGACGCCGAGCAGCGGGGCGGGGCATTCCTGCACACTGCTTATGCAACCGAGATAACTACGCAGGTGCCGCTCGCCGCCGAACTCCGTACAACTCCGGGTGTAATTCCGTCAAGAGAGGGAGCCGGGGTACAATTAGTTTAGTAGCAATAGCGTTCTGTCCTTTACAGATGGACCTCTCCGGCGTGATCAAGTCTAATTCGGTTCTAAAACGATTTGACAATGTGTGATTTATACCCCGTCATAAATCACCCCACGTACGTCGTAAAACGATTGTCAATTACTAAGTGTACTTACCTTCCTCATACAAACTGTCTCTAGAAGCTTCGGTCATTGTACACGATATGGAAAAAATATATATACAAAACATACAAACGATACGTTTTCATACGATCTGGCTTAAAATGAATAATAATATACATTTGAAATGCGTTTTCTACAAGGAGTCTCAGCCGTGAAGAGATAGCACCACAAAAAAAAAAAAAAAATCATTAGTATGAACGTTTCCTATCCCTTCATTTTCTCCAGTCCCCCACAGAGACTATAGACCCCCTTCCCCTTTTTACCGCAGAGTGATTTATATATGAAACACTTAGATAGAATATCAGGGGGCAGCTATCATTTTGTGATCTATATCCTCCATTGCCCTCATTAAAAATGTATGTGCATGCTGAAGGGGAACAATATAGAAATATAAATCATATCGCTAAAGGCAGGTGAGCAGACCCTTTAAATTACTTATTTTTGGCTCCCTCATAGCTTTTCCTGCACTATTGTTTCTATTGTGTGCCGGCCAGTGGGACACCTGGAAAATGTGGGCTAAATTGGGGCAATGGGGCGAATAGCAACCCCCGGGGCTCAAATATCTGAATATTGGTTTCGATGTTTGTGGGTTGGATAGGTCATTATGATAAGAAAGTGATTGATCTGGATTTACTGAAGTCAATTCAGTATTTCGTATCGTGTCTTAAAAATGTCTAATCGGCAAATTAACTAACGTGGACGATCACGGTTACGAACAGATCGTCCCGCTGTCTGTACAGTGACCCATCTGGATGTGTTCTGTACGGTATGATTGTAGTGTTTATGGGTTTGTGTCTGTACGATCGATGCAGTTTACTCAAAAATGCTAATCAGCGTTCTGCATTGTTTAAAAACTGATGTGAAAATGCATTTATGTTGCCTGAGGTCCGGGTTCGCAATGCTGATGTCATCAAGTTTTCACTGCATGTAGTCATGTGTCCATCACACAATATTAAGAAATATATATTCATTCATTATCTCCCGCTTTATCCTCTACTAGGGTCGCGGTGGGGTTCCCCATGCCCATCCAGGGGAAAACGTTTTGGGCGCTGGGCAGATAGACCCAGGACAGGGCGCCAATCTATCGCTGGGCACATACTGACTCACACACATACACGCACTATATGGGGCAATTTAGAGAATTTAATTGACTTGATCCATGTTTTTGGACTGTGGGAGGAAACCGGAGAACCCGGAGGAAACCCACGCGGACACAGGGAGAACATGGAAACTCCACCCAGATGGGGATTCGAACTGGGAATCCCTAGCGCTGAGAGGGGAACGTGCTAACCACTAAGCCACCGTGCCGCCAAGAAATATACAGTATTTGATTATATTATTATTATTATTATAATTATTATTATTTCATTATCTTATCATTATCACCTAATCCTCTATTAGGGTTGTGAGGGGGTTGTCATGTCCATCCAGGGCAGATACACCCAGGACGGGACGCCAGTCTATCACTGGGCACACACTCACTCGCACAGACACACTATATGGGGCAATTTGGAGTATTCAATTCACCTTAATCCATGTTTTTGGACTATGGGTGGAAACCGGAGAACCCGGAGGAAACCCACGCAGACATGGGGAGAACATGGAAACTCCACCCAGAAGGGGATTCGAACCGGGAATCCCTAGTGCTGAGAGGAGAACATGCCAACCACTAAGGCGCCGTACTTTTAAATTTAATTTATATAATGACTGGTTTCTTGAAGTTGAAGATGACACAGTAACCGTTTTGCATAATGCCTTTTTTTTCCTGAGTCCAAGTCCTCACCAAAACTTTGTCATAATAATTAATTATAATAATAATAATAATAATAATAATAATAATAATAATAATAATAATAATAATAATAATAATAATATTAATAATAAACAAATGTTTAGAAAATGAATGAGAATTATGGATCAGTGTTAAGGTGTTGGGCTATCAATCTAAAGGTTGGGGATTTGATCCCTAAGTCCACCAAGGGTACTTGAGCAAGGCTCTTAACCCACTGACCCTACACTCTGACCCTAACCATCAAGATGAGAGACCTGTAAGTTGCTTTGGATAAAAGCATCTGCAAAATGACGTAATGCAATATAGAAAATGCAATGATGTCATGGATTATGAGGACTAGTCATGACAGCCATTTACTGCACACACACACACACACACACACACACACCATTATCCACCTCTGCTTTTTCCAACTGCAGGTGAAGGTTCACAATCTATAGTTGCCTCAGGTAATTTATTATTATTATTATTTTTTTTTTTTTGCATTTTGCCCTTTTATGATGACCTTAGCTTTAATGGCATGCAGTGTTAAGCTGTTCTTCTGTAAGGTGTCCCTGCATTAAATTGGAGAACATTAATGACGTCACACACTGATGTTGGAGAGAACTTAGCTCTTTGTTCTAGTTCACATCACACATAAGTGTTTGGAGCTGAGGTCAGGGCTCAAGTTGAACCACACCGACCTTAACAAACCACACCTTCAGACATGTAGACAGAAAAATGACCTTTTCATAAAATACTCCATCGTCCAAAACGCATTTACCAAAATACAACTGTATTAAATATAATCTAACTAAATCAACCACCTGAATCAGCTGATACTCCTTCCACTTATCATATAGACTTTGTAGTTCTACAATTCCAGACTGTAGTCCATCTGTGTTCTTTGTTGTTGTTAGTCCCCGGTTGGTTCTCTGTTCTCTGTTGGTCAGGAGCATCACAGAACAGGTATCATTTGGGTGGTGGATTGTTTATTGTCAGTTCTGCAGTGACACTGATGTGATGAGGGGGTTTTAGTGCAGCAGTGCTGCTGGAGTTTCATTTCTCCACCTCAGTGACACTGCTGGGATAGGACTAATGCACCCACCAAATAACCCCTGCTCTGCGGTGGTACTATTGGGGTTCTGAGCATTAGAACAGAGTAAAGGGGACGTACACAGTATGTACTGTAGAACACACACAGATGGACAAAATTTTATATATATATATAAAATGAAGAGATTTGTACAGATTATATATATATATATATATATATATAATCATATATGATGTCTGCGTGGGTTTCCTCCGGGTTCTCCGGTTTCCACGCACAGCCCAAAAACATGGATCAAGTCAATTGAGTTGTTCAAATTGCCCCATATAGAGTGTGTCTGTGTGAGTGAGTGTGTGCCCAGTGATAGATTGGGGCCCTGTCCAGGGTGTACAGTATATACAGTATATATATAATGTAGAGTTTTGTACAGACTGTATATGATTCTTGTTCTATGTGGTGTGGTCAGCACCGTGTATGGTTTATTTATCTGTATATAAAGATTGTGTGTGTGTTGTCCTGGGGTAAGACGACGTGGTAAAAGGCATGTCCCATGTGCTCGCCCTCACTTCCTCCTGAGCGATTGACATGTTGCCCTCCTGTAAAAAGTTGACAAATGATTTCTGTAACATTTACTTACACAATCGATAGCCCTGACAAATTCCACCTGCGCCGTGATTAATGCCACCCCAGCCTCCCCTCCCATAGTTCTCGCTCTCCGCTCACCCTCTCGGGGCTGCCCGGCTCTGAGTGTCGCCTGTGCGCTCGCCGCGGCGTTCTGGATGTTTATGCGCTGTGTGTGGCTTCTCAACACTCTTATTAAACTGTTACCGCGTGGAACCGTCGGCTCGAATTCGGATCGGGTTCAGTGGAGGGGTGAAGGTTTGTCGGGAAACCGATTCGGGGTAGTTGTGCAGCTCCTCTTAACCTTAACATCCATCGATCCGACTCAATTTGTCAGTGTCACGATGCGGGAGGTTCCTCACGATATGAAATAAACAACAGTATCCCTTCTAATTTCCTAAATACAAACTGTTCTTTATATGGACTCTTATGATGAATGTGTGTGTGGGTGAGACAAGTTCTCGGAACAGGGGGAACGTGGTGGTGGTTGGGGCGGGGGGGGGGGTTGCAAAGACGAGTAGACTGTGTTAATCTGCTGCTGAATAGAGAGAGTTTTGAGTGTGTGGTATCTGGAGGAAGAACATAATGGTCTCTTACATCCTCTAGATGTTTGTAAAGCTGCTGATGGACAGGATCACCCAGATCTATAGTGTAGCAGCGGGGCTGTGGACTCTATAGAACCGGGTTCTTAACCAAATGGATATGTTGAAAGCTTAGGTTTATTAAACTCAAAGGATAAATCACCTGAAGTGGATTTCATTACACTGGCTGCTGTGTGTGTGTGGGGGGGGGCAACGATGTGAAGATACGTTGACGACTTGTTCTGTAAAAACTACAAAAAAAACGTACAAAAACACATTTTCATGCATTGTATGGACCGTGTATGTGCACTTTTTATAGCATCCAACTCTATAGCTACAACAGCTTTCATTCTTCTAGCAATTTTTTTTTTTTTTAAAGGTCAAAGGGACATTTACATAAATTTATTTAGCAGACGATTTTCTGCAAGGCGACTTTACAAGTTATTTTTTTTAAACAATAAATTGTTTTAATTGTAATGTTAAATGTAATAATATGTCTGGTGTGCGTAGTATTTTCGTATAGTGTTGCAGATTGAACAACTGCCTTTTCGTTTTTGGAAAAACACATATGAAAACACAAAAAACTCACTAAAAATGCACAAAAAACACAAGGAATACGAGACATGAAAATGCTCAAAAAAAGCATGAGAAATAAAGGAACATATCATTGAAAAACACAAGAATTACACAAACAAATGCAACAAATACATTAAGAATGCAAAGAAATTTCACATAAAACACAAAAAATATGAAAAATGCACAATAAAAGTGAGAAATGCAAAAACATATAAAAAAACTAAAATTACACAAAAATATGCAACAAACATATTAAGAATTCAAAGGAAGGGAGAGAAATGCATGAAGAACACGACAAACACAAATAAAAGCCCCAAAAAATCACTAAAAACAAAGACACAAGGAACACAACACGTGAAAATGCACAAAACACCCGAGAACTGCAAGAACATAACATTAAAAAACACAAATATTGCACATAAAACACAACAAACACATTAAGGATGCAAATAAAGTGAGAGAAATGCATGAAAAACACCACAAACACAAAAAAAAAACACAAAAAGCACAACAAATGTGAGAAATGCACAAAAATATGCAACAAACACATTAAGAATTCAAAGAAAGTAAGAGAAATGCATGATAAACACCACAAACACAAAAAAAGCACAGAAAATGTGAGAAATGCACAAAAATATGCAACAAACAAATTGAGAATTCAAAGAAAGTGAGAGAAATGCATGAAGAGCACGACAAGCGCACAAAAAAACACACACAAGAAACAGCAAGAACATATTATAAAACATGAGAATTACACTAAAAGCCGCAACAAACACATTAAGAGTTCAAAGAAAGTGAGAGAAATGCACGAATAACACTACAAACACACAAGAAACACGAAAAAAAAAAGCACAAAAAATGTAAGAAATGCAAGAAGATATTAAAAAACACAGAAATTGCACGAAATTACGCAACAAACTTATTAAGAAAGTGAAAGAAATGCACGACGAACATGACAAATGCACAAAAAAACACGAAAAAAGCACAAAAAATGTAAAAAATGCCGGAAGATATCATAAAAAACACTGAAATTGCACAAAAAATGCAACAAACTCGTTAAGAAAGTGAAAGAGATGCACGACGAACATGACAAATGCACAAATAAACTTGAAAAAAGCACATAAAATGTAAAAAATGCAAGAAGATATTAAAAAACAAAGAAATTGCACGAAATTATGGAACAAACACATTAAGAATGCAAAGAAAGTGAAAGAAATGCACGACGAACATGACAAATGCACAAAAAAACATGAAAAGAAGCACAAAAAATGTAAAAAATTGCAAGAATATATCATTAAAAACACTGAAATTGCACGAAATTATGGAACAAACACATTAAGAATGCAAAGAAAGTGAGAGAAATGCATGAAAAACATGACAAACACAAAAAAACTTAGTAAAAAAGCCCCAAAAATGTAAGAAATGCTTATTAAACACAGAAAAGAGTAAAAACGTTGTGTTTGCATTTGGATGATGGCGGTGTATCAGGTGCATCTTCTTTATATTCTTCCATGGCCATGTTATCAGATTCATCAACCATATTAATGCCATTTGTTACCAATTAATGACTCGATCTCGTCTGTTAGCACGCTCGATTTGTCATCGTCCACCCCCCACCTGCAGAATGCTACCGTGATGCTTTGGTTGATGTTCCGTTCTTGGCACAGCGGGGATGCTGATGATGTGGTGCGGCGTGCGGTACTTGGATTGGTTTATCAGGATATCATGTACAGCTTGCATTCAGTGGCCACGTCATTAGAACCCCCCCCCCCCTCATGCTGATACAGTCTGTAGGTGTACTGTAAGGACCGTGGTACTCAACACTGTCTTCCTTTAGCTTGATGTTCCCAGCTGTGTCTTTATTACTGACTTTATTAAACTTTTAACTAGATCAACAACAGGACCGACCAATCAGATGCGAGGGTTAATACAAGCTCAGTTTAATAATATAGATTAAGATCTATGTTTTATATTTTATCAGAACCCCCTTGAATTGTATTGCATGTATTAAAAATGTATTATAAAAAATTATTTATTTATTTAGGGCGGCATGGTGGCTTAGTGTTTAGCATGTTCTCCTCCCAGCGCTAGGGGTTCAGGTTTGAATCCCAAACTGGGTGGAGTTTCCATGTTCTCCCTGTGTCTGCGTGGGTTTTTTCCGGGTTCTCCGGTTTCCTCCCACAGTCCAAAAACATGGATCAAGTCAATTGAATTCTCCAAATTGCCCCTTATAGAGTGTGTTTGTGTGAGTGAGTGTGCCCAGTGATAGATTGGCACCCTGTGTATCTACCCTGGGTGTATCTGGCCAGCGCCCATGTTCCCCCCTGGATGGGCATAGAGAATGAGATTCGAACCTGGAACCCCAGCGCTGACAAAAGAACATGCTAAATGGTATTTTTTAATATATATATATATATATCATTTAGCAGATACACCCAGGACAGGACGCCTATCTATCACTGGGCACACATTCACTCACACAGACACACTCTATATGGGGCAATTTGTAGAACTCAATTGACCTTGATCCAGGTTTTTGGACTGTGGAAGGAAAGCTGGAACCTGGAAGAAACCCACACGGACACGGGGAGAACATGGAAACTCCACCCAGATTAGGATTTGAACCTGGAATCCGCAGCGCTGAGAGGAGAACATGCCAACCACTAAGACACAATGCCGCACAATATATATATATATATATATATATATATATATATATATATATATATATATATTCATTCATTATCTTCCGCTTATCCTCTATTAGGGTCGCGGTGGGGTTCCCCATGCCCATCCAGGGGAGAACGTCTCGGGCGCTGGGCAGATACACCCAGGACAGGGCGCCAATCCATCGCTGGGCACACACTCACTCACACAGACACACTCTATATGGGGCAATTTTGAGAATTCAATTAACTTCATCCATGTTTTTGGACTGTGGGAGGAAACCGGAGAACCCGGAGGAAAGCCACGCAGACACGGGGAGTACATGGAAACTCCACCCAGATGGGGATTCGAACCGGGAATCCCTAGCGCTGAGAGGCGAATGTGCTAACCACTAAGCCACCGTGCCGCCTTTATATATATATATATATATAAAATATGTGTATTTAAAACCCAGAGGAAACCCATGTACACACAGGGAGAACATGGAAACTCCACCCGGATTGGGATTTGAACCTGGATCCCTAGTGCTGAGAGGAGAACATGCCAACCACTAAGCCACCGTCTAAACTAATTAAATAACTTTCATTTATTTAATACATTTATTTCAAATTTAAAATCAGTGGCTCTGCACTTTCCAAGCAGCTCGCCTCAGTCCTGCGCCATCTCGCATTCTCATTGGTTGAAGCACCTCGTCCGGGGCTCACGATGACATCTCGATATGGCGGCAACGACTCTGGAGGCTGTGCTCGTGCTTTGTTCGCTCGCTCGCTCATGCCCCGACCTTCCCTTTAATCGCCGTGCGAGCGTCACGCCGTTCCCAGACGAAGCCCATATGCCTCCACGCACGATCGAACCGATTCCCGTCCAGGTGTCGGGTTCGTGACGAGTGCGACTCCCATGCACGTCCTCGTGATCTCACACCGGCACTCGTGCACGCTCTCTCGCACGCTTTGTACCTGACGAGCGGCGTCCTCGGTGTCTGACCCAAAGCGCTACAAGGCTTTTTTCTCATCACAGAATGAGGGTGGAAAAAAAAAGGAAAGCGCGAGAGGCTCCATCCCTCTCTGTCTCACTTCAAAGCCAAACAAAGAGCCACAAATAGCTAAACCACCAGGTTGTCTGTCAGTGCGCCGCCTAAGCCCTAATATTATTGTAGGCACGTCTTCTTTCAGCGGGAGCGACTGAGGAACCGGACAGCTCAAATTTATTAGCGCTGCCTGCGAATGGGCTGCTTCACAGGATAGACGGTTAGCGCCGGTGTAATCGCCCACGCAACGGAATCACCGAAGGACCGATAGGCTGCTGCTGCCCTCTAATACGGGCAGATTTACAGTAGGCTTTTTTTGGTCACCTGATGATCACTTTTCCTTTTGCCCATCTGTTCACTCCCCATTTTTTTAAATTCCCCCCCCTCCCCCCTTCCCGACCGCCGGCTGCCGAATTGTTTTGACATGCCTCACTTAAAAGCAGTGTAGGTATTTACTTGAATGTCACAGCGCTGTCAGTCAGCATGCTTCAGTGAGATGAAGGAGGATGGCGGCAGCCATTGTGGCTCAGTGTGAAGGGAGTCAGCTGGGTTGAGACAGGCAGACAAAAGAACACTTACCAGGGCATCCAGGGGTAGGTTACCGAGGTCTGAGCCCTCCTGAGGGGCCGCGCTGACCTAGACTGACCGCTGGCCCCGAGGCCAGGGCCTGCTAACTCTGCCCCACAAGGAGGTGGCACCCGGGGCATGGGGGCATGGGAAGAGCTAGACACACTATAAAGCCACTTAAAGCGAGCGACCGAGCGGGGTATTGTTTCACAGATGTGGCCGCGACGGTGTCGCTCACTTTGTATTCGGCCACAAAACCTTATATAGACTTAAGGATCTCATGTAAGAGTATAAGAGTGATGATGTGGAGTCTGATCTGTGTTCTGAATCAATCAATCATAGATTTTATTATAGGTTTGTTCTCAACCGTTATGTATTGAGTGTATGTGCTAATTAATATATGGATGATTAAAGTTGCACTTCATTTTAATTTTACATTTAATAACATTAAACAATTATTCTATTTTTATAAACTTGCAGCACAATGTTTCCTCTACAACAACAAATATATGTATTATTAACCTATACATTGATATATATATCGCATATACATATACATATATACACATATACATATCTATGCACACATACACATTAAAGCAAAGGCTAATAATCACTAACACAGCTGATTTGAATATATATATAAATATATATTCATATATATGTTCATTAATGTTTCTTTAATGTGTGTGTGTGTGTATATATATATATATATATATATATATATATATATATATATATATATATATATATATATACTCAAATCAGCTGTTTTAGCGATTATTAGCCTTTGCTTTAATGTGTATGTGTGTGTATATGTGTATGTATATATATATATATATATATATATGTGTGTGTGTGTGTATGTATATATATATATATATACACACACACACACACACAATATATGTGTATTTAATGTGTGCACATGTGTGTGTGTATATATATATATATATAATAACATTACCAAAATAAAAACTTGTTGTGTTGATGTTGCTGACGTTACATGTTGTGCTCGACTGTTTCCGAATCTAAACCCGAGAAAGGCAGCCATTATAGGACGGTTATGGAACACCGACATGGCCAGCCCAGCAGAGCACGTCTTTCCTTCCCAGTCATTTATCTTGCCTGCCACCAGTGGGCAGTGGCACTAAACTCCACTCAGCGTGCCTCACCGCCGCGTGGAACCACAAACCCCGGCTCAGCCGGCCAGTGCTGATCAGACCGAGAAAGTTGTCAGGGAAAGAAAAACCTCTGTGAATATATTCCTGCGTCGTCTGTCTGAGTGGGATGAGGAATGAGTTCCCTCAAGAGAACCCCGAATTAAAGTTTGCACCAAATCCATTTGGCTCCCGTACTGCCAGCTTCAAATCATTGGAACATATAGTTATGAGATGATCAGTTTATTGAGCATTAGTTTAATTAGGCTTTAATTAGCCCTCTGCTTCTTTTAGCACTCTGTAATCTGATTGTTGGGGTTGTAATATTTTCTCCGTATCTTCATTCTGTTGATCAGCTTTATTAGGCGTCGTTCCGCTCGCTGCTTTATTAGCCGCCGTTTGCAGAGCAGAAGGGCGGCCCGGTTGATTTGTATCGATCGGAACGTGAAAGTGCTTTGTCTGCAGTCCATCATGCGATCTAATTATGATCGTAAGATATCGACGGACACTTAATTTTTAATTAGTCTCTCGAAAATGACGCTTGCTTACTGTCCTGCATGGCAGCAGATTTCATTTAAATGTTAAGTGTGGGGAACCTCGACGCAGCATCACGTCTGCACTCATTCACCCCGGTCGGGACGTTGCCCTTTGTTTGGGGATGACGTCGCAATGCCTTAACGCAAAAGAAAGACTTTATTTTCATGAAGTCTCTCATGAAAGTCTCATTGACGTTTTTTGTGCTTATTTATTCATTTTTTAATGTCAGTGACTCATTTGCAGTTTCGCGCTGATGTTTAGTGACACCTTTTACGCCTTTAATCTCCCATTTATAAATAAAAAAGAGTTGTTTCCTCTTTTCTCTTAAGATAAGCTCACGAGAGAACGTTCGATCGTACAGTACAACCACAATAATAAGTTTTTTGTTCAAAGTATTAAAGAGAAATGGCTGTTTAGGCGGTTACACACTGACCAGCGTTGAAAACTCTTTACACACGAGTTTTGTATAGAAAACAACTTTCCAGGTTCATGCTCTTTAATTTCTCCCGAGTATAAATGGGGTGATGGGGTAATAACTTTCATCTGTGGTTAACAAAATGCCATTAAAAGCCAGGAAAAGTCTTCAGTATGTTTCCCTTCAAATATATTCTCTCTCTCGTCAACAAAACTTCACCAGGAACAAATAATCCTATAATCTGTACATCTTTATTCCACATTCTTAACTGATCTTTAGCAAAATATAGACTGTTATTTTGAATAATAAAGGATTTGGAGCCGTCTCGCAGTAAGCCACAGTCTTTTTCTGTTGCGCGTCCGGGCTTCTGAGCTAATTTTACCTTCCTTCATTTTGCAGAAGACTGACATGTAATCTACACTGACTTTAATTAGCACTAAGTGATCTTATTTCCATTTAGCTTTACTTTGTTTAATGTTTCTCGCATGTTAAATAAAGGCAGCGGTTCGTCCTCACGGAAAAAAAAACCCAGACGTGTTCGATAAAAACAGGATTATTAAATATAATGGTAATTAATAATCAGGTTTTGACTTTCCTTAATGTAAACATAAAAGACGGAATATCATAATAAAATATAATATTATAAATAATGTATAATATAGTTTTCTTTAGTATTAAAAAAGTCCTTACCATATATTTTATATTCAGTTCATATTTGTAAATGAATGTGTAATGAATAAAAGCATGTACACAAAATCTTTACTTAAACCTAAACATAGATATGATATAAATATGATATAACACATAAATATAAATTAATTTATATAAGAAATCAGGGAATTAATTAGTCTCTCTCTTTCTCTCTCTCTCTAACTCACTGTGTATGTATATTTAAGGGTTAATCATACACAAGTCTATAGTAGTTAAATGTGTGATTTACATAGATTATATATATCATATATATCACTCATATATATATATATATATATATATATATATACACATCATACACAAAGTCTATTATAGTTAAATATGTGAATTAATAATGACTTACATGGATTATTAATTATGTTTATTGTCATGTAATATTGATCTGTTTAATTCCTAACTAATAAATTTATTACACATTATGGATTTTATTTCGAAATTATAATATAGATATTTTTAAAAATAGTTTATGTTTATAACATATAAATATAAGTTGGTAACAAATGGGCAAAATAATAAAATTAGGAGTGTTATTAAACTAAGCACATAAGATTTGATTGAATAGAAATATTAGATGAATATTCCATCATGCATTTCCCTGTATGTGTTTATAAACTGATGCATGCTTATTGCACACCTGTTCACCTGTTCTATCATATGAAATATGTAAAATCGCAGATGTGTGAAAATCGGTTATCATTGTGTGTTCAGTGCGTTAGTGGATTGTTCTCTTATTGCTATTTTTTGCATATTTGCTTTGCCCCCCCCCTTCCTTCCCCTCGCTCCCTCACTTTGTCTACTGTTAGTTTTTTCTTTTTGAATTCTCTTCTGTAAACTCCTTTGCCACATGGCCTTCAAGCCCCCCCCCCCTCTCTGTGTCCCGTCTGGCTTCAGCGTTGGCATGCGTGCCACTCTCTGGGTACCTCGCTTTATCTCGGGCTGAGGCGACGCACCCGCGCAGTCACAGCTTGCGGCTCTGAAGCATGGTTACTGTGGGTCTCTTAATGTATTTGTTTGTTTTTGTGTGCTGCCTCCAGGAGGGCTACGGCGTGATCGTGTTAAACCCCAACGAGAATGCTCTAGAGGTGGAGAAGGTTGAGAAGGTGCCAGAGTCGTCTGCAGATGCATCAGACGAACCGGCCGAAAAGCGCGAACGCAAGGAGGAGCAAGAAGGGAAGAAAAGCCACCACTACAAGAAGTACCATCATCCACAAAAGGAGAGGGAGACAGAGCGCATCCCGATACGGGTAAGAGAGCCGGGCGGGGGGGGGGTGGTGGGGTAGGAGATGGTAAGAGAGGCTGTAGTGCAGCTGAGTGAGTGGGCCACACGAGCCTATGGTTAGCGTGGGTGTGTGTGTCTGTCTGTCTGTATGGGTGTGCACGTGTGTGTCTGTCTGTCTGTCTTTGTGTGTGTCTCTGTGTGTGGGTGTGTGTGTGTGTGTCTATCTCTGTGTGTGGGTTTGTGTGTCTCTGTGTGTCTGTCGGTCTCTGTGTCTCTGTGTGTGGGTGTGTGTGTGTGTGTCTCTGTGTGTGTGTCTCTGTGTGTGGGTGTGTGTGCACAGTGTTTGGCAAAAATCCAGTCTGAAGGACTGTGTGTCCAAAAAAACTTGGAATCACATTTTTCATTTTTTTACTACTGCCTTTTTTCTGTCACACACACACACACACACACACACACACACACACACACACCCACACACAGACATATACACACACACACACACGCACACATACTCTGTGGGGACTTTACATAGACTTCTATTCATTTTATAGAGACTCACCCAAAACTAACCATAAACACTACCACCCTAACATAAACCAAAAACCTTAAACTAACCATAACTACCACTCTACAACATGATTTCACTTTAAAAGTCCCCGGATTACACAAGCTTTCAACTCTGTGAGTGTATAAACAGGGTTTACTTCCCTCAAAGAATATGTGGTTATATGTGGTCCTTGGTGGTTATATAAGTATGAGTATATAAATCTCTGCAGGGTCCTACAGAGTAAGAACGTCAAATGTTGTGGTGTGAATTTGTAGTTTGTTGTTTTTCAACCTAAAGCTTTTAGTGAGCCAATCAGGTTCTTCCACATCAAACTCTTCCAACTCTGCCTTTTATGCTTATGAACAGAATCAGGTTTATTTGTCACATATGTAGATATACATGGTACAGCCAGCAGTGAAATTCTTTCCTGATTTCTCCTCATAGTTAAAATTTGTTTAAGAAAGAAAAATAGAATAAAGATAAAATAAAAATAAAATATCTTCCGCTTAATCCTCTATTAGGGTCGTGGGGGGGGGGGGGGTTCCCCATGCCCATCCGGGCGAGAATGTTTCGGGCGCTGGGCAGATAGACCCAGGACAGGACACCAATCCATCGCTGGACACACACTCACTCAAACAGACACACACTCTATATGGGGCAATTTGGAGAATTTAATTGAATTGATCCATGTTTTTGGACTGTGGGAGGATACCAGAGAACCCGGAGGAAACCCACGCAGACACGGGGAGAACATGGAAACTCCACCCAGATGGGGATTTGAACCGGGAATCCCTAGTGCTGAGAGGAGAACATACTAACCACTAATCCACCTAAAGATAAAATAAAAATAAAATAAAATTTAACTATCGGGGCGGCATGGTGGCTTAGTGGTTGGCATGTTCTCCTCTCAGTGCTGGGGATTCCAGGTTTGAATTCCCATCTGGGTGGAGTTTCCATGTTCTCCCCGTGTCCGCGTGGGTTTCCTCCGGGTTCTCCGGTTTCCTCCCACAGTCCAAAAACATGGATCAATTCAATTAAATTCTCCAAATTGCCCCATATAGAGTGTGTGTCTGTTTGAGTGAGTGTGTGTCCAGCGATGGATTGGTGTCCTGTCCTGGGTGTATCTGCCCAGCGCCCGAAACGTTCTCCCCTGGATGGGCATGGGGGACCCCCCCCCACCGACCCCAATATAGGATAAACCGGAAAATAATGAATATATGAAATTTAAATATGTATTTACACTGTGCAAATGACATATTTTTTAAAAGTTAAGAAAACTGTATAATTATGGCACTAACAGATATGAACTAAAATGGTCTTATAAGTTAAAAGTAAAAAAAAAAGAAAAGGTGCTATTATGTGCAAATAATGCAGTGCAGGGTTAAAACTTGTTTTAGTTATGAAGGTGTTGTGGGTGGGATTATGTCCGTTTGGTCCTGGTTCAGGGTTCGAATCGCCGTTGGGAAGAAGCTCCTCCTCATCCTCTCTGTGTTTGCCTTCAGGACACGAAAACGCCGTCCTGATGGCAACAGAGTGAAGAGCTTGTTGTCAGGATGACTGAAGTCTTCCACAATCTTTTTGGCTTTTCAATCTTTTTGAACCTTGCTTTGTGCGCTGGAGAACATTCATCTTGGTCCTTCACACAAAGATGGAGGCGTTGCGTTGTACAAAATCAGCTGAGGTACCTGATCTCACATATGCAGGGTGAATGAATGTCATTAAGAGACATGGCCTTGTACTTCAGTCCGTATAGTGTATCATCACACGATCATGTTCATGTATTTAATCCTGAGCCTTGATGAAACAGCAGGTTTTAATTAATGAACGTTTTTTAAAAAGAGAAAACCAAAATGTTTAAAAATCTGTTTCATTTAAAGTCAGACAGGTCGAGGATGGAAAGCAGCCATTAATTAAAAAAAAAAATTACATCACACACACACACACTTATGCATATCTATTCATCCCATTATCTTCTACTTAATCCTCTACTTGGTTCACTGGGAAGATTCCCTATGCCCATCCAGTGGAGAATGTATGGAGCGCTGGGAGGATACACCCAGGACAGGGCGTCAATCCATCGCTGGGCACACTTACTCACACACACAGACACACACACTATATGGGGCAATTTAATGCAGCCAATTTACCATACATGTTTTTGGACCGTGAGAGGAAACTAAAGAAGCCGGAGGAAACCCACACAGACATGGGAGCACGTGGAAACTCCACCCAGATCGGGATTCAAACCTGGATCCCCAGACTTGAGAGGAGAACATGTAAAAAAATATATATATATATATAAATATATTATTTATTTATTTATGATTTAAATAGTAGATTTTAATACACACACACACACACACACACACACACTTACATACATACATACACACACACACACACATATATATATATATATATATGTGTGTGTGTGTGTGTGTATGTATGTATGTAAGTGTGTGTGTGTGTGTGTGTGTGTGTGTGTGTATTAAAATCTACTATTTAAATCATAAATAAATAAATAATATATTAATCATTGCAAATTTTTATATTTATACTGGGTGGAGATTCCATGTTCTCCCGGGTTTCCTCCCACAGTCCAAAAACAAGGGTTCAAGAAGAATCCTTGGCTGCTCTAAAGTGCCCCATATATAGTTCCTGTGTGTAAGTGTGGTGGAGTGCGGGTAGATTTTGACCTCTGTGGATGTTGAGCTATCAATCTGAAGGTTGTGGGTTTAAATCCCAGGTGCAGTAATGTTACCAAAGTGGGTCCTTTAGCCAGACGCCCTCAACCCTCATTGCCCTTGGGGGGCTGTAAGACCGACCCTATGTTCTGACCCCAACCACCAAGTTGGGATACATGAATTTAAGGTGTTTCTGTATGACCTCCATTCATCATCCGTCATGTCACATGATGTAATCCGGCCCTACAGATAGATAAATATAGAAATCACAGATTAGTGGTTCAGGTAGTTTCAGCCTGAATTTTAGTTACAGGGTCAGAAATAAAGAATTCTTTGGGTTTTGTTGTAACCCGGCCGCCTGTGGCTGCAGACTGAAGATCTGCTATCATTAAAATCCATATTTCCCAACAGCTGCCCATCACGTCGTTATCACTCCAACATTTAATCCTAATGCGCGGAGTCCACATCCCTGCAGGACGTCTTCCCTGATAACACGCACCGAATCAAAGACAAGTAGAACGTCTTAAGTGGAACAGTATAGTGGACGCACAAAAATGGAGAGACGAAGGAGCTGTTGGCAGTCGCTCACGCTTTGTTTTATCGATGGCCGCGCTACACGTCTGCATATGCGTCCTGGAGACGCTTCAGACACCCGATACTGTCAACAGTTGCGAGCTGTCAACACACTTCCAGCGGTACCTTCACACATGCACACCGTTCCGAGGAGTATAATTATCCGTATTATTAACATCGCATCAGCATAAAGCGCTCAGGAAAGCGGGTTCGCAGCCGCCGGTAAACAGGCGCACGTCGACGAGGGCCTTCCATTCGCGCCGACGCCGCTCCGACACCCTGCGCTTCCTCTAATCGAATCCCTTGTTTTATCACTTCCGCGCACGTTCGTCGAGGAATCGCGTGTAGTAGCCATCAGCGAGTGTAAATCCTCGCACTTCAGCCATTCGCACGTTTCGGATCCATTTCAGCACCACGTGCTGGGAGTGAGTTCCGCGTTGGGAGGAACGTGCTGTCGATGTGGAGGAGAACTGCTCCCGGTCCTGCTGATGTCTTCGTGTGACGGGGAGGTGATGGGTGTAACTGATGGGGATATAACGGGGAGATAGGGATGTGATGGGGAGGTGATGGGGGTGATTGGGGAGTGATGGGAAAATAGGGATGTGATGGGTGGTAATGGGGATGTGATGGGGAGGTGATAGGAATGTGATGGGGGAACTGGAGATGTGATGCGGGGATGGCGAGGTGATAGGGATGTAATGGGGTGAGGGGTTGTAATGGAGAGGTGATAAGGTGTGATGTGGGTGATGGGGATGTAATGGTGAGGTGATGAGGATGTGATGGTGGTTATGGGGATGTGATAGGGGGTGATGAGGAGGTGATGGAGGGGTGATGGGGATGTAATAGTGAGGTGATGGGGATGTGATAGGGGGTGACGGGGTGATGGGCAGGTGAAAGGGATGTAATGGTGAGGTGATGGGGTTTTAGTGAGGTGATGGGGGAGGTGATGG
>JAFMOD010000170.1:92381-110797 GCA_019802435.1 Corydoras maculifer
TGTTGGGGGTGAGGGGGAGGTGATGGAAGGGTAATGGGGATGTAATGGTGAGGTGATGGGGATGTGATGGGGGGTGACGGGGTGATGGGCAGGTGATAGGGATGTAATGGTGAGGTGATGGGGTTATAGTGAGGTGATGGGGGAGGTAATAGGGATGTGATAGGGTTGATATTGAGGTGATGAGGTGATGGTGAGGTGATGGGGATGTAATAGGGGTGATAGTGAGGTGATATTGAGGTGATGGGGTAATGGGGGAGGTGATGGTGAGGTGAATGTGAGGTGATGGGGATGTGATTGGGGTGATAGTGAGGTGATGGGGATGTGATAGGGGTGATAATGAGGTGATGGGGATGTGATAGGGGTGATAGTGATGTGATGGGGTGATACTGAGGTGATGGGGAGGTGAGGAAGTGAGACGACAAGAGAGAGCTTCATTGGTAGGCCTGACGGGAGCGAGCCATAATAATGTCTGGATAAATATTTCAGCTGGAATAGGTTTAAGATTCATCTAATGAGCTCGGGCTGGCTCTCCGCGCTGCGCTCTCCATGCACCTTGCTTTACAGAGTCCCCGGAACCTTCTGGACTTTGTAATGCTAGCGGTATGAGATCGTTAGAGCCGAGCTGCCCAAGGTTTCTCTTATTCTATGGGGGGGGGGGGAAGGGGGGACTATACAGTGTTCAGCTTTTCTTTTTTTTTTTTTTTTTTTTTCTTTTGCATATCCAGGTGGTCCAGCTTTTCAATCCCGTACATTATACATGTCCAGGTAGAGCAGAGGAGCCGGAGCACCGTGCACACCACAGTGGGACGATGTAGAGAAAGTGGAGTCCTGTTCATCCGGCGAACCGTATGGACGATCGGGACGACTTTCCCAATTAATGATTTAATGATTGAACTGTTTTATTCGGTTCCTTTGCCAATGGTTATATAAAGCCTAAAGTTTAGCCGACGGTGTACTCTTTGGGAACTGCGTTTCCAGGCAGAACTTCCATAACTTGACTGGTGCATGTAGAACTCCGTCCTCAAGCCCAATGAAGACCATGTTCATATTGAATTTACAGCATTCAGGAAATTGGGGGCATGGTGGCACATCCACCTCTCACCTCTGGGGTTCCGGGTTGGAATGCCGATCTTGGTGGAATGTTCATGTGCTCCCAGTGTCTGTGTGGGTTTCCTCCAGGTTCTCCAGTTTCCTTCCGCACTCCAAAAATATGAATTTGATTGAAATAAAGTTTATTGGCTGTTCTAAATTGCCCCTATATAGTGTGTGGTGTGTGTGTGTGTGTGTGTGTGTGTGTGTGTGTGTGTGTGTGTGTGTGTGTGTGTGTGAACGATAGATAGACCCCCCCCCTCATGTGTATCTGCCCAGTGCCTGAAACATTCTCCCCTGGATGTGCATAGGGGAACCCCCCCTCCGCGACCCTAGTAGAGGATAAAGCAAAAGATAATGAGATGGATGGACGTTTTTATGTTCAATTAATGGCTGCTTTCCAACCTCAACACGTCTGACTTTAAAAGAAACACATTTTAATGACTTGTTTTCTCTTTCTAAAAAACATGAATTAATTAAAACCTGCTGCTTCGTCAAAACGAGCATTAAATATGATCATGATCCTGATGATACACTATACTCTATAATTAGCATTCAGCAAACTGGGTTTGTCATTCGTATATGGGCGTAGCGTTTTCAACGCTGGGGATCCAGGTTCGAATCCCAATCTGGGTGGAGTTTTCATGTTCTCCCCGTGTCCGCGTGGGCTTCCTCCAGGTTCTCGGGTTTCCTCCCACAGTCCAAAAAAACATGAATTCAAGATTATTTGGCTAAAGTAAATTGCCCCTATATTGTGTGTGTGTCTGTGTGATTGAGTGTGTGCCCAGCGATAGATTGGCATCCTGTCCTGGGTGTATCTGCCCAGCGCCCGAAACGTTCTCCCCTGGATGGACACGCGGAACCCCAATGTACCAAGTATAGAATTAAACGTTAATATTTCAACGACAGTATGATCCGTCCATCCATTATCTTCTGCTTTATCCTCTATTAGGGTCACGGGGGGGGGGGGTCCCCATGTCCAACCAAGGGAGAACGTTTCGGGCGCTGGGCAGATACACCCAGGACAGGGTGCCAATCTATCACTGGGCACACACAAACACACACACACACACACGCACTCTATATGGGGCAATTTGGAGAATTCAATTGACCTTGATCCATGTTTTTGGACTGTGGGAGAAAACCGGAGAACCCGGAGGAAACCCACACAGACACAGGGAGAACATGGAAACTCCACCCAGATGGGGATTCGAACCGGGAATCCCTATTAGTGAGAGGAGAACATGCCAACCACTAAACCACCGTGACACCCTCTCCTGACACTAATTTCACTGTGGGGGGGTTCCCCATGCCCATCCAGGGGAGAACGTTTCGGGGATATACACCCAGGACAGGACGCCAATCTATCACTGGGCACACACTCCCACTCACACAGACGCACACTATATGGGGCAATTTGGAGAATTCAATTGACCTTGATCCATGTTTTTGGACTGTGGGAGGAAACCCGGAGAACCCGGAGGAAACCCACGTGGACATGGGGAGATCATGGAAACTCCTCCCAGATTGGGATTCGAACCGGGAATCCCTAGCGCTGAGAGGAGAACATGCTAAACCACTAAGCCACCTTGCCGCCCCGAAAGTATGATGTCATCTTCCAATGAATGTTTTGTGCTTCTGACACATGACTCAGTTCCTTGTTAACGCTTGCTAAAAGTCCCGGTCGACTGCTAGATGCCTCGTCTCTGATTGGCCGAATACGGGCTGCATTTATATCCATTGCTTTACCTTCTAGAGTTCCACCGCCGCACCTCTACTCTAGAGCCGGTTCTCCGTCCACCTCGGTCACCGACATGTCCATAACCTCACTAAAAGGCGTGTGTTTGTATTTGGGAGTCGGTTGTGTGTTTTCGCCTCCTCTCCACCCTCTCTCTCAGGCTCCTGGAGTAGTGGGCGGGTCGGGCCCTCTCTCATTCTTTGGCCCTTTTTAATCTCCTCTCGCGGTATTGTACCCGACCCCGGCTCGTCTCCTCCCCTCCTTGACATCCCGCTGAGCCCCAGACCACCTGCACGTCGCTCCTTGGAGCGCGGGGCGCCTGTTCCTGCCCACAGTTGAGTTGATTAATACGCTTCCTTACCCTCGTTAAGGAGTCCTTAACTGCCTTTAGCACTCTTACTTTTTGCCCCCCCCCCCGGGTTCAGAGTGTCAGCGCCCCCGAGCCTGCATAATCTCCCCAGTGCACTTAAACGATCACAGCCCCTACGCGCCCACATCTAGTGTCTCCGAAGAGGCCGAGTGGACGGAGCCGAGAGTGAGAACGAGGGGCGGAGCCAGAGGGGTTTTGGGGAGTTCACTTTACTCTGAATTTCGGGCCTAATCCAGTTACCTATTTTCTGTCAGCCAAGCGGAGGAATAGCACGAACAAAACCCACATTGAGGGCTTAAGAAGCTCCCAAAGATTTCATTCAGACCGGACGGGGACAGGCTTAGGGCCCGAGCCCCTGAGGGAAAAGAGCCGTTTTTCTAAACGACCAGAATCATTTTATTTTTTCCCCCCCATTCGCACTTTTTTTCCCCCTTGGATTCCGTATTGTTGCTTTTTTTTTTTTGTCCTGCGGACCAGCGAGACGGGGGACGTGAGGCGCATTGAGCCTCGGCAGCTTGCTGGCGTTCCTCTGTTCTGCCGGCGCCCTCAGCCGTACTCTCCGGCTCTTCGTTTATTCATTTCTTAAGTGCCTGCAGAACTTTAAGTGTCAGGTCCTTGCTTCGGTGGCATGAGTTTATTGAACGCCTTGAGGACATGGCTTCGCTCTGTTTCTCTTTTGTACATCATCTAGACAATGTTTTAGTTTTCCTGTGTAAGGTCAACGATCTGTATAACACCACTTATTTGCATCATTGTACGGCTCCTCGTCCTGTTCTATGTCAAGGCTGCGGTTTCGCCAGAGAAAATGTTTGGGGAGCGGGTCTTACGCTTCGGAACGAGCCTTTTAAAGTGTCACTGGGACATTTAGAAGATCACAATAACCATGACGCCCATACATCACGCTGCGTTCTCATAAAGATGAGCATTACTTATTATTAATAACACAGAGGGTGTCATTTCTAGCGTTTACATTTAATAATAAAGAACAAATATAACACATACTGTACATCCATCCAGGGGAGAACGGATTGGGCGCTGGGCAGATACACCCAGGACAGGACGCCAATCCATTGCTGGACACACACTCACTCGCACAGAAACACAAGACACACTCTATATGGGGCAATTTGGAGAATTCAATTGACCTTGATCCATGTTTTTTGGACTGTGGGAGGAAACCGGAGAACCCGGAGGAAACATGGAAACTCCACACAATGTATACGCATACAGTACCAGTCAAAAGTTTGGCCACGCCCCCTTCTTGCTCCACTTATCATATAGATGGACTTTGTAGTTTTATAATTCCTGACTGTAGTCCATCTCTTTGTTGTTGTTAGTCCCCTGTTGGTTCTCTGTTCTCTGTTGGTGAGGAGCATCACAGAACAGGTATCATTTGGGTGGTGGATTGTTTATTGTCAGTTCTGCAGTGACACTGATGTGGTGAGGGGGTTTTAGTGCAGCAGTGCTGCTGGGGTTTCATTTCTCCACCTCAGTGACACTGCTGGGATAGGACTAATGCACCCACCAAATAACCCCTGCTCTGTGGTGCTACTATTGGGGTTCTGAGCATTAGAACAGAGTAAAGGGGACGTACACAGTATGTACTGTAGAACACAAACAGATGAACTACAGTTGTACAATTGTGTGTGTAATATATATATATATATATATATATATGTGTGTGTTTGTGTGTATGCATATACACAGATACACGCCAATCTATCGCTGGGCACACACTCACTCACACAGACACACTCTATATGGGGCAATTTGGAGAATTCAATTGACCTTGATCCATGTTTTTGGACTGTTCGAGAAAACCGGAGAACCCGGAGCAGAGGAAACCCCCACGACACGGGGAATACATGGAAACTCCACCCAGTTTGGGATTCGAACCGGGAATCCGTAGCGTGTATATATATATATATATATACGTGTGTGTGTGTGATGCTACAATCTTCTAAATAAAGCAACGTTGTGTTCGGCGTTAAAGAAAAAAGTTAATAATGCCGAAGAAATGAAGAAGAACGGGGAGTTTCTTCAAGGTCCGTAAATTCTCTCCTATCCCTGCTGTGACGTGTGGTGTTTATTTGGAGGCAGTGTCCATCCAAGGCAGCGGAAAGGTCAGGGGAGCGGTTGATGTTCTTACTTGCGTGTACCCTCCAATCTCCTTAGAACACTATCTATAATTCATTTTGTTTTTCCCTCTCACGTATTCCGCGTGGCACCTGCGGAACCCGTGTTTCGGTAATGTTCTGCTCTCTGGCTCATACGTGGCTAACCCGCGCGTCTCCCTGATGAGCCCGGCTGAGGGGTGAGGTGCGTGGGGTCGAGCTGATGTGTATTCCGACTCGCCGTTGCATCACCTTGGCCCTGTCTCTGTTCACATGTCTGCAGGACATGACTGGAGCTGCGAATGTGCCTGAACTTCGGCCTCGGCGACCTTATTCCTGACCCTTATTGCAAGGACATGCGTGCTGACTGGACCTGGCTTAATTAAACCTATGAACCTGTGACACCGCCGAAGCAGGGGGCAATAGCCGAGGTCCGGGGGCACTCACCTGTTTAACCTATGTGCATAGATGTTCTTGCTTATTTTTTGCCGTTTGCGTGGACGTGCGCAGATATTGACCTGTTAATGCGCAGGTTTTAACTGTGTGGGTTCGTATGCCGAGGGCAACCTCACGTTCCACTGTGTGGTTTCACCATGAAATCGGTTCTCGCATGCGGCTCGGCGTAGAGATCTGGGTGGGATGTCCATGTTCTCCCCGGGTCCATGTGGGATTTCTCTGGGTTCTCCGGTTTCCTCCCACAGTCTAAAAACAAGGATTCAAGGTGAAGTGGCTGCTGTGAATTGCCCCTATTTAGATGTGTGGGTGTGTGTGCATGCACCCAGGGATTAATTGACGCCCTGTCGTGGGTGTAGCTGCCCATTTTGCAAACTATTTATGTAAGAAAATAAGAAAAATAAATTAATAATTATTTATTTATTAATTTTTTAAAATTATTTACTTATTTAAGATTTCTCAAATAAAAAGTTTCTAAGAAATACATTATTTATCTTATTATTCATCTTATTTATCATTATTTATCTTCCGTTATTAATCAAAATCTACCTAAGTCCCCCCCTACACACATATACAAACCTATTATAGGATTAAGCAGAAGATGACTGCTGGATGGAAAATTGCCCCTATATGGTGTGTGTGTGAGAGTGTGCCCAGGGATAGATTGGCACCCTGTCCTGGGTGTGTCTGCCCAGCTCATGAAAAAGTTCTCTTCTGTATGGGCATAGGGAAACCCCCCCCCCCCCCCCATGACCCTAGTATAGGATTATGATTATGAATAAATGGATAGATGGCAGCTCTAAATTGCCCCTATATAGTGTGTGTGTCTGTGTAAGTGAGTGTGCCATGTGATAGATTGGAATTTTGTCCAGGTTGCCCAGCACCCGAGCATGTGGGACACCCCCCCCCCCCACACGACCCAAGTAAAGGATTAAGTGAAAGATATTTAATAAATGGCTGGATGGCACACACTCACTCCCACAGACACACTCACTCTATATGGGGCAATTTGGAGCATTCAAATGTTTTTTGGACTGTGGGAGGAAACCCACGCCGACACTCAAAGAACATGGAAACTCCACCCAGATTGGGATCCGAACCTGAATCCCCAGCGCTGAGAGGCGAACATGCCAACCACTAATCCACCATACCGCCTTCGTCTGGCACTTGTTTTTCGAAAGCGCCGCACCTAATCCATATGCTTCCAATCTTCCCGTCAGGTCAAGCTCAAATACATCCGATGTGCTGAGCGCACCCCTCACATCAGCCCGCTCCTCCGGACCCGTCCCCTGCCCGAGTCAATTAACAGCGAGCCGTCATGTAATCCAACAATCAGGGAGTTCGGACTCAGCAGGTCGAGATCGGACGCCGATGACCTTTCTGCCTCCGTCCCCAGCAGCTGGCTTTAAACACGGAACCCCTGCGAGCCAAGAAGCGCTCTCTTTGTACTTTGTAATGAGGTATTGATTTAAAACAAATGCTCCACCAAATTTTGCCCCGATTATCTCGGTGGTAGCGAAGGTCACACCTCTGTACAGTGATGGGCCGAGCTCCTTTATGCGCTCGTCTGCCCGGGAGCTTCTGAATGACTTTAATTAAATATACCCACTCCTTGTTTTTCCCTCTCTCTCTATCAGTTTTCCACCTTCCCTCTTCCTCGGTGCACGAAACATCTTATTATTCTGCCCTCATCCTCTCAGCTGGCCTCGGCTGTCATCTCTGGCATCCAGCGGACGCTCTCGTGGTCCACATCCACTGGCTTTTTTTTAGTTTGTCATTCATTCATTCATTATCACCCGCTTTATCCTCTACTAGGGTCGCGGTGGGGTTCCCCATGTCCATCCAGGGGAGAACGTCTCGGGCGCTGGGCAGATACACCCAGGACAGGACGCCAATCCATCGCTGGGCACAAACTCACTCACTCTCTCTCACACAAAATCTGTGTAAAGTCTGTTTTTAATTTATCCAAACACGTTCTCATCTCTTCTCTTCTATTGGGGGGAGAGGGGGGGTCGCCCATGCCCATGCCCATTCAGGAGAAAATGTTTCAGACGCTGAGCATTTACACCCAGGACAGGGCACTCACACAGACACACTCTATATGGGGCAATTTGGAGAACTCAATTGACTTGATCCATGTTTTTGGACTGTGGGAGGAAACCGGAGAACCCAGAGGAAACTCACGTGGACACAGGGAGAACATGGAAACCACCCAGATTGGGTGCTACATGAATTGTTTAATAAGAAAATATACATACAGAAGCGGAAGTGGAGAGACCGTCTGGAATTATTTAATTAGTATTCACAGACGACATAATTAACATCAAGCCGTCCATCCGTCCATCATCTTCCACTTTATCGTCTACTAGGGTCGCCAGGGGGTTCTCAATGCCCATCCAGGGGAGAACGTTTCGGGCGCTGGGCACGTACACCCAGGACAGGACGCCTATCTATCGCTGGACACACACTCACTCATACAGACACACTCTATATGGGGCAATTTTGGAGAACTCAATTGACCTTGATCCATGTTTTTGGAGTGTGGGAGAAAACCGGAGAACCAGGAGGAAACCCACACGGACACGGGGAGAACATGGAAACTCTATCCAGATGGGGATTCGAACCGGGAATCCTTAGTGCTGAGAGGAGAACATGCTAAACACTAAGCCACCGTGCCGTCCTTTTTAGTTTGTAATTTTTTTTTTTTAGATTCCCTGATTTCTTTTTTCCTCTGTCAGATCCGAGGCCTCTTTCTGGCTTTGAACAGACACCTTGTCTGTGACCAGCCAGCTGTGAAGTACAAATCTACAGGAAGCAAGTGCCAGTAGCTATTTAGCCGGCTTGAGGCGGCTAGTTTTTCAGGCCTATCAGGAAGTCCACGCGCCACCGCTAACTTCGGCTCCGGCTTTATCAAACGCAACCGAGTGCTCCTCAACACTGCTGCCATTCAAACCCGGCCCTATCGGGTTCCCCGTCCACGTGTGCCGGCGGCCAACGGGAGAGCATGTCTGCTGATATACGAACACACTCCGCTAGAATACCATGAGCCATGACGGGTTCCGAACCCAGACCCAGCATGCTTTGTTTTAATTATTTATAATTCCCATTTTGAGATCTTTAAACCATCATTAAATGTTTTGAGGGCGGCACGGTGTCTTAGTGGTTGGCATGTTCTCCTCTCAACGCTAGGGATTCCCGGTTCGAATCCCCATCTGGGTGGAGTTTCCATGTTCTCCTTATGTCCGTATGGGTTTCCTCCAGGTTTTCCGGTTTCCTCCCACAGTCCAAAAACATCAAGTCAATTAGGTTCTCCAAATTGCCCCATATAGAGTGTGTCTGTGTGAGTGAGGGCGTGCCCAGTGATAGATTGGCGTCCTGTCCTGGGACTATCTGCCCAGAGCCTCCGGGTTCTCCGGTTTCCTCCCACAGTCCAAAAACATGGATCAAGGTCAACTGAGTTCTCCAAATTGCCCCATATAGAGTGTGTCTGTGTGAGTGAGTGTGTGCCCAGTGATAGATTGGCATCCTGTCCTGGGTGTATCTGCCCAGCGTCCGAGACGGTCTCCCCTGGATGGACATGGAGAACCCCCCCCCCCCCCCCCCCCCCCACCCTAATAGAGAATAAAGTGGGAGATAATGAATGAATGAATATATGTAATGAATTTATATACCGTGGTTCTCACAGGGGCGTTTTTAGGGTTTAGAATCATCAGGGGCTTTAGCCCAGATCCATTATTCCCCCTCTGTCCTCTTTAAAAAGTGCTGTTTCATGAGGGTATTTATCCATTTTTCAAACTGTTGTTACATTAATTTTATTTGATCATTCATTAGTTCCATCCATCCATTGTCTTCTGCTTTATTCTATATTAGGGTCGCGGGGTGGGGGGGTGGGGTTCTCCATGTCCATCCAGGTGAGAACGTTTCGGGTGTTGGGCAGATACACCCAGGACAAGACGCCGATCTATCACCGGACACACACTCACTCACACAGACACACTCTATATGGGGCAATTTGGAGAACTCAGTTGACCTTGATCCATGTTTTTGGACTGTGGGAGGAAACCAGAGAACCCGGAGGAAACCCACGTGGACACGGGGAGAACATGGAAACTCCACCCAGATTGGGATTCGAACCGTATGTTGTTTTATTCTGTTCAGAGCTCTAATGTTCAAGGCTTGAGGTTGGAATGCCATGCTACTGTTTATTTTTATTTCTTTTTTATGTTTTAGTATTTGTCTTTTTTGGGTGATACATCTGACCCCCTCCATCCCGCGTGTATTTATAAGGATTTTTGTGTTTTCCTGACCTCGTCCCTTTTCCATTTTTTATCTGAGAGTACCAGCCGAACCGGTGTGACAGTCAAGTTTTCTCTTATTTATTATATTGAGAGGTTTTATTGAGTCTCGTTGCCACTGGTGTATACATTTCCAGCACCTAGCCATGCAGTCTGTCTTTTACAAGTATGTGTGGAACAATGTGTTGTTATGTTCAGCTCACTGGCTCATTGAATCCGATAGCGGTGCTGTAATAGGATGCCGCCATCGCAACAAGTCAGTGCATGAAATTTGTGAGATATTCCCTGATTACTGTGAGTGGTATTTAAAAGTGGAGGGGTTCACAAGCCTAATTCAAGTTTTAAAGCTGTCATGTGCACATATAGAAACGTGTTTCCCTGTGCAATGAAATTCCTTCTTTGCTGTCCGTCCTGGATGAGTAAGAAAAATAATAATATAATATTCATCCATTCATCCATTATCTTCCACTTTATCCTCTATTAGGGTCGCGGTGGGGTTCCTCATGCCCATCCAGGGGAGAACGTTTCGGGCGCTGGGCAGATACACCCAGGACAGGGCGCCAATCCATCGTTGGGCACACACTCACTCACACACACACACACACACACACACTCTCAATATGGGGCAATTTGGAGAATTCAATTGACTTGATCCATGTTTTTGGCCTTTGGGAGGAAACCGGAGAACCCAGAGGAAACCCACGCAGACAAGGGGAGAACATGGAAGCTCCACCCAGATGGGGATTAAAACCGGGAATCCCTAGTGCTGAGAGGAGAACATGCTAACCACTAAGCCACCGTGCCACCCTATAATATAATATAAGTAAATATAATAATAATAATAATAATAATAATAATAATAATAATAATAAAAATATCCATCCATTATCTTCCGCTTTATCCTCTATTAGGGTCGGGGGGGGTGGGTTCCCCATGCCCATCCAGGGGAGAATTTTTCGCACGCTGGGCAATTACACCCAGGACAGGACACCAATCCATTGCTAGGTACACACTCACACAGACACACAAACACACTCTATATGGGGCAATTTGGAAGATATTTAATAAATGGGTGGATGGCTGTTCTAAATTGCCCCTTTATGATGGATCCATTCATTATATACCACTTTATCCTCTACTAGTGTCGTGGGGGGGTTCTCCATGCCCATTAAAGGGAGAACGTCTCGGGCGCTGGGCAGATACACCCAGGACAGGACGCCAATCTATTGCTGTGCACACTCACTTACACACAAACACACACTATATGGGGCAATTTGGAGAACTCAATTAACTTGATCCATGTTTTTGGACTGTGGGAGGAAACTGGAGAACCCGGAGGAAACCCACACGGACACGGAGAGAACATGGAAACTTCTCCCATATGGGGATTCGACCCGGGAATCCCTAGTGCTGAGAAGAGAACATGCCAACCACTAAGCCACCTTAATGAAGATATATAAAAAAATACACACACAATATGTACAACATGTACGTATTGGGAGGAAGAAAAAAAATTATTTACATTGTGCAAAGTTACATTTTTATTGCAATAGTCTGGTGGGGGGGTGTAGGGTTAGTGCAAAAAATGCTTCAGGTCTATGAGGTGGTCATCAGCTCAGCTGTTCATCAGTCTAATGGCCGTGGGGCAAAAAAGAGTTCTTTAAGCTGCTGGTTTTGCGTTTCACACTTCTGTACCGCCGACCTGATGGTAGACGTGTGAATAGTCTGTGTTGGGGGTGTGTTGGGTCTTTGATGATGGAGGCAGCTCTCCTGCAAACTCTGCATTGATAGATAGAAAGATAGACAGACAGACAGACTGACAGAAAGAATACTTTATTTATCCGGAAAGAAATTAAGCAGCCAGTAGCAGTAACAGTAAAAAAATAAAATAAAATAGAGGGAACGAATTTACCGTTCTAAAGTGTCAAGTATGTAGTAGTACCAAAACTAAAAAATAAAAAATGAAAGTGTCCATTATGGATGGAGACCTTAGTGATCATGTGCAAAATACAATAGACAGTTTTTAAATGTCCTGTTTTATTTGTGCGTCACGGTAGCTTAGTGTTTAGCATGTTCTCCTCTCAGCACTAGGGATTCCCGGTTCGAATCCCCATCTGGGTGGAGTTTCCATGTTCTCCCCGTGTCCGGTGGGTTTCCTCCTGGTTCTCCGGTTTCCTCCCACAGTCCAAAAACATGGATCAAGTCAATGGAGTTCTTCAAATTGCCCCATATAGAGTGTGTCTGTGTGAGTGAGTGTGTGTCCAGCGATAGATTAGCGTCCTGTCCTGAGTGTATCTGCCCAGCGCCTGAACCGTTCTCCCCTGGATGGGCATAAGGAATCCCCCCCCCCCCCCCCGTCCCTAATAGAGGATAAAGCGGAATTGGTAAACTTTGACCACACTCTGCAGGCGTTTGCGTTCAAATCAAATTATCAAGCGTAATGTAAAGCCGCCAAAGAAGTGGTGTAAAGCATGCCGGCACTGGACTCCTGAGCTGTAAAAAGTTCTTCTATGGAGCATCATCACATCATGCTGAACACATCTGTGTTGTGTTGACTGAACACAGACGTCCTGAAGGCCTCACACTCTGCCAGTCTTCTGCTGAAGAGATGTTCCGAGCTCCATGGTTCGTTTGGGATGAGTTCCATGCGCATGTGGGTTTGTTCCGCATGCCCTCGCTAACTTTTGACGTCTGCGCGATGCCCGGCGGGTTAACAAACAGCAGTCTGGCAGGACTGGCACATGTTCGGGGAGGACAGCCAATCAGAGAAACAGAGAGAGATGGGTGGGTCTGTCAGCAGGAGGCGGCCTCCGAGGGCAGTCTGTTTTAAGGGGCTAATTAACCCGGGGAATAATTACACAATATGCAAATTCAGTTGCGATAAGTGTGGGTCCTATCAGAGCAGGTAGTCAATCATTTGGGGTGGGTGTGTGTGCGGGAGAGCGAGAGAGAGAGAGATGCATTCATTTGTGCCCATGTGGTCGTGGGCCAGGTGCTGGACTCTGTGTCTGGTTGATAAGGTAGAGGGACGTTACCTGGTTTTGCCAGTGCGTCACAGTGGAGCGGAGGTCTTATTCATTTCCCCACACACTCACACACACACACACTCTCACTCACACTCTCACTCATAGTGCAACACAATGGTCAGCCTCCTCGCAATGAAAGATCTCGTCTGGAGAACACACAGATACTGCCGGCGGCGGCTCTCATTGTTTATTGTGATGCCATGTTCGCTCTTCAGAAGCATGAGGATTAAAGAAAGCACATTTCTTCCAGTTTAAGCGCAGCGCGTTCTTTAAGGTTCTCGCCGTGTGGCTGTTAAAGATATGAGGGGAATATCATTATGCTGATGTCGTGAAACATCACCGGGATCCACATTTCCACGTGTTTGTCTATGGAGTCAGGTGTCAGCTCAGCGTTCTACAGCCATACAGACACAATAATATTCCAATAAAGGTTTTTCAAGCGACCGGTAATCGCTGAGTAACAGGATACTGTTATTTTTTAACAATCCAAAATATAGTGGCCATCTATAATCAACAGCCGCAACAGGCTTAGTGCTTACCGGGAATCGGCTCACTGTGTGTATAAATCTGTATTTTATGATTGAAAATAACGTATTTGTACTTCACGCATGGGTACGATGTATGATGTCAATGATGACACACACACACACACACACATACATATATATATATATATGGTGGAGTTTCCATGTTCTCCCCGTGTCCGTGTGGGTTTCCTCCGGGTTCTCCAGTTTCCTCCCACACTCCAAAAACATGGATCAAGTCAATTGAGTTCTCCAAATTGCCCAATGTAGAGTGTGTCTGTGTGAGTGAGTGTGTGCCCAGTGATAGATTGGCGTCCTGTCCTGGGTGTATCTGCCCAGCGCCCAAAACGTTCTCCCCTGGATGGGCATGGAGAACCCCCCCCCCCCCGCAACCCTAATAGAGGATAAAGCGGAAGATAATGAATGAATGAATGTAGTGTGTGTGAGTGAGTGAGTGTCTGGATGTATTTGCCCACAAATGTTCTCCCCTGGATAGGCATGGGGAACCCACCCCCCCTCCCCCATTGACCCTAGTTGAGGATTAAGCAGAAGATGAGATGATCTGTTTGGTGGTCTGTTTAATTTATATAGGTTTTTATTAGAAGCCGTTTAAACCTTGAATTTCTTGATCCATCCATCCATTATCTTCCGCTTTATCCTCTATTAGGGTTGTGGGGGGGTTTCTCCATGCCCATCCAGGGGAGAACGTTTCGGGCGCTGGGCAGATACACCCAGGACAGGACACCAATCTATCACTGGACACACACTCACTCACACAGATACACTCTATATGGGCAATTTGGAGAATTCAGTTGACCTTGATCCATGTTTTTGGACTGTGGGAGGAATCTGGAGCACCCGGAGGAAACCCATGCGGACACGGAGAACATGGAAACTGTGTGTCTGCATGTACATGTGCTTTTGATATAGTTTATTATTTGAACCCTGAGTTCCTTAATCCTGCAGAATGATCTTAAAACGTTATTATATTTTATTCATCTTCGGAAGGAACCGCTGCTGCGTTTTCCGTGATGCTCTTTCTCATTTAAACCAGCATCCCGATGTTGATTTGATCTCACGCGACTTCTGCCGAATTATTTTGACGTTTGGGCCGTAATTCACTTCGCCCTCCCGAACAATAAACTCGGTGCCTTGTGCAGATGATTCCCACTTTGGTGATGACACCTTCTGAAAGTGGCACAACATTTGACACGGAAAGTCTTGTCACTCCCCCCAAACCTCCCCCGCCCCCACCCCCAACCTCCCCTCCACACGCTCATCCCCTCCACGCGTCTCCAGTCCGAGATGGATTCTTCTGTCTTCTGGTTGCATCATGCCACCCAACCTCTCATATTTATTTACTTTCATAAATGAGCCTTTTGTCAGGAAATCTTTTACCTCCTGTCAGCTGCTTCGATTGTAATGCGGTTATTAAGCTGTTTTCACGAGCCTAATCTCTAATTGAATGCTGATGCAAGAGAAGGTGAGAGGAGCCAGACAATAAGCAAAGTGCAAATAGTGAGGAAATGTCAGGAAGGTTGTATATTTGAGTTCGGCTTAGGAGAGCTATCACAGCTTAATGGAATAATATAGCGCTTTAGCAACTTAATCTGTATCCGCTGCCTTTGTACAGCGTGTGTGTACACACCCGGATATTTCCCACCTGTTTGAAGTCCAGATTTAGAAGCCTGCTAACTTAAAAGCCACCGGTGCTGCCAACAATAAAGCAGTTCTGTTAAATATTGTTCAAATCCATCCATCCATCTTCTGCTTTATTCTCTGTTAGGGTCAGGAGGGGTGGGGGTTTCCCTATGCCCATCCAAGGGAGAACGTTTCGGGCGCTGGGCAGATACCCTCAGGACAGGGCGCCAATCTATCACTGGGCACACACTCACTCACTCAGACACACTCTATATGGGGCAATTTGGAGAACTCAATTGACCTTGATCCATGTTTTTGGACTGTGGGAGGAAACTGGAGAACCCGGAGGAAACCCACGCGGACACGGGGAGAACGTGGAAACTCCTCCCATATGGGGATTCCAACCTGGAACCCCATGCCCATCCAGAGGAGAATGTTTCGGGCGCTGGGCATATACACCCAGGATAGGGCGGCAATCTATCACTGGACGCACAGTGGCTTAGTGTTTAGCATGTTCTTCTCTCAGTGCTGGGGATTCTCAGTTGGAATCCCAATCTGGGTGGAGTTTCCATGTTCTCCCTGTGTCCGCGTGGGTTTCCTCCTGGTTCTCCGGTTTCCTCCCACAGTCCAAAAACATGGATCAAGGTCAATTAAATTCTCCAAATTTCCCCATATAGAGTGTGTCTGTATGAGTGAGTGTGTGCCCAGCGATTGATTGGCGTTCTGTCCTGGGTCTATCTGCCCAGCGCCCGAAACGTTCTCCCCTGGATGGGCATTGAGAACCCCCTGGCGACCCGAGTAGAGGATAAAGTGGAAGATGATGGACGGCTTGATGTAAATTATGTCGTCTGTGAATACTAATTAAATAATTCCAGACGGTCTCTCCACTTCTGCTTTTGTATGTATATTTTCTTATTAAACAATTCAACCAGGTGGCACGGTGGCTTAGTGGTTAGCATGTTCTCCTCTCAGCACTAGGGATTCCCGGTTCGAATTCCAATCTGGGTGGTTTCCATGTTCTCCCTGTGTCCATGTGGGTTTCCTCTGGGTTCTCCGGTTTCCTCCCACAGTCCAAAAACATGGATCAAGGTCAATTGAGTTCTCCAAATTGCCCCATATAGAGTGTGTCGGTGTAAGTGAGTGTGTGTCCAGCGATGGATTGGTGCCCTGTCGTGGGTGTATCTGCTCAGCGTCTGAAACATTCTCTCCTGAATGGACTTGGGGAACCCCCCCCAATAGAGGAGAAGAGATGATCTGATTGGATAGATTAAAAACAGACTTTACACACATTTTAAAGTTTCCACCTAAAGAATAATGAAACGAACCGAGTTTGTCTCATCGTCTCATGAGATTGCTGAGTGTGAGCCTGACGGACTCCGGCGGCCCTCGTTTTTCTTTTCTTAATTGGACCAGGCTGTGGAAATCCAATAGATAAAGCCTCAATCGACGGAGCCGCTGGGGAGTTCTTTCAGGTCGTTGTAAAGGTAGAATTGAATTCATTATTTCTCGATTAATCTTCATCCGAAAGCGGGGCTCCATCGTTGCGCGACTTTGTTTTAGTTCTCGGGCCGTTCCCGTCTCCAGCTATTCCAAACACGCCGATCGATGAGCGCCACGCCGCAGAATGAGTGTCGGTCCTCTCGTCCTGTACTCATCTGTTTCTCCCGCCCCTGCTACCGCATCACCCCGGGCCCGTGTTAATTACAAGTGTTCTGTCCGCTCCCGTGTAGTGACCTTCCCCCAGCCTCGGCCGTTTGCGTGCGCTGCGCGTATCGAGGCCACATTGATCGCTTAGTCGAGTACAAATTAAGATTTAAACCTGCCGTCACGGGAGCTATTGGTTTTTACATTTGGGGCATTTGCAATATGCAGGGCTCATTGAACCTGCAAGGATGTGCACGTGTGGGTGTGTGGGTGTGGGTGTGTGTGTGGGTGGGTATATGTGTGTGTGTATCTGTATATATCTTGTGTTTACATGTATATATAACATTGTGGGGACCACAAACTGCTTAAACACTAAAACAAATCATGTTTTATGGCTGACGTTGAAGTTAAGGTTATAATAGTAATGATGGTTTGGGTTCGTCTGTTCTAAATGAATGAACATTTGTGTTCAGTGTGTGTGTGTGTGTGTGTGTGTGTGTATATATATGTGTGTGTGTCTCTCTCTATGTGTGTGAGTGTGGGGAGGTAAGTAAGTGTGTGTACATAAATACTAATACACAAATACAGATATGTCTGCATGTTTGCGAGTGTGTGTCACTGTCTATGTCTGTCCCTGTGTATGTCTCTGTGTGTGTTTGCGTCTTTGTGTGTGTTTTTCTTTCTTTGTGTGTTTGTGTGTGTGTGTGCGTGTCTGAGTGTGTGTGGGTAAGTGTGTGTACAAAAACACTAAAACAAATACATATGTCTGCATGTTCGTGTGTGTGTTTGTGTCCGTGTCTCCCTCTGTGTGTATACATATGTGTGTACATAATTACAAAAAGTATGTGTGTGTGTGTGTGTGTGTGTGTGTGTGCGTGTATGTATGTATGTGTCTTTGTGTGTGTGTGTGTGTGTGTGTGTGTGTTTGTGTCTATCTCTTTCTCTCTCTGAGTGTGTGTGGGTAAGTGTGTGTACAAAAACAAATACATGTGTCTGCATGTTCGTGTGTGTTTGTGTCTGTGTCTCCCTCTGTGTGTATACATATGTGTGTACATAATTACAAATACAGAAACATGTGTGTGTGTGTGTGTTTGTGTGTGTGTATATATATATATATTTGTGTGTGTGTACTTGTATTTATGTGTGTGTGTGTGTCTTTGTGTATGTTAATGCTTATTCGCACTTTTGTAAGGTTCCCTTTGAGTGACAGAAAGGTGCCTATAAAATAAAATTTATTATTATTATTATTATTATTATTATTCATTCATTCATTCATTATCTCCCGCTTATCCTCTATTAGGGTCGCGGTGGGGTTCCCCATGCCCATCCAGGGGAGAACATCTCGGGCGCTGGGCAGATAGACCCAGGACAGGGCGCCAATCCATCGCTGGGCACACACTCACTCACACAGACACACTCTATAGGGGGCAATTTTTGAGAATTCAATTAACTTGATCCATGTTTTTGGACTGTGGGAGGAAACCGGAGAACCCGGAGGAAACCCACGCAGACACGGGGAGAA
>JAFMOD010000170.1:116444-129058 GCA_019802435.1 Corydoras maculifer
TGGTGGATTGTTTATTGTCAGTTCTGCAGTGACACTGATGTGGTGAGGGGGTTTTAGTGCAGCAGTGCTGCTGGAGTTTCATTTCTCCACCTCAGTGACACTGCTGGGATAGGACTAATGCACCCACCAAATAACCCCTGCTCTGTGGTGGTACTATTGGGGTTCTGAGCATTAGAACAGAGTAAAGGGGACGTACACAGTATGTACTGTAGAACACACAGATGAACTACAGTCTGGAATTGGAGAACTACAAAGTCCATCTTTACAGTGGAACCAAGAACATGAACGATATGTGGTGCAAAAAGGGGACGTGGTCAAACTTTTGACAGAAAATTTTAGGTGGACACTGTATGGCGTCCCATCTCTATTGATTCGGTATCTGTACTTTATCTATAGTGTAGGATGTCTTGTATGAACCTAGTCCCGAACCACAGTGTACTATAGAGAACCGACACTGCTGTGTGTGGAACTTTTGCCGTTGCATATGAGGGGGACGGGGACGGTGGAGAGAGGACAGCTCTATTTGCCTGAAAGACAGAGAGGGGTGGGACGGATCAAGACATCAACTCTGCAAGGTAGTGCCATCTGCATAGCTCTGCACTCTAAGCACTCTGACAGCTGGCTCAGCTGACTTGTTTTTGATCTATCTCTCTCACACACACACACACACACACACACACACACACACACACACACACACACTTTCCTAATATTCAACATTTCAAACACAAACACACACCGACACCCACATGCTTGTGCTGTCCATGAACCCAATTGCTTAAACCATCCCCTCCTCTTTTCCTTTGATCTAGCTGGTGAGTTGCTGGTCATGGGTTCATGTCCCTTGGATGTGTGTGTGTGTGTGTGTGTGTGTGTGTGTGTGTGTGTGTGTGTGTGTGTGTGATACATTTGCTGTTCAGTCATTTGAATTCCGTGTTAATATTCATGTCTTGAGCTGACTGACACTCACCGTGTGCTTACCTCTGTTCAACTCTGTCGTACTTTAATTGATCCCATGGTCTCTACGGTCCCCGCACCACCACGGTGATCAAGTTAGTTCAAGTAATTTATTTATAGAGCGCTTTTTAGTACATCGTCACAAAGCAGCTTTACAGTGTTATAAGCCTTTAAACCCCCAAAGAGCAAGCCAAAGCGACAGCGGCAAGAAAAAACTCCCTGTTATGTTGTTATTTTAAGAAAGAAACCTTGTGAGGACCAAGACTCAGTGGGGGACTCATCCTCCTTGAGTGGCCGGCAGCATCAACAGTGTAGGACAACCAAATAACAGATTTTGTGATGATCATGTGACCCGTATTTAACAATTAAAAACTCTATAAGTCCATTGAGGACGTCCTGCAGGACCGCCAGTCCAATAAAAACCCAGGTTCCTCTCAGTAATCGCCGTAGCCGCAGTGCTTCAGCAGAACCATGAATGAAGAGCTGACCACACCTCCAGAAAAATTATTCATTCATCCATTATTTTCCGCTTTATCCCCTATTAGCGTCGCATGCCCATCCAGGGGAGAACGTTTCGGGCGCTGGGCAGATACACCCAGGACAGGACACCAATCTATCGCTGGGCACACACTCACGCATGCATACACACTCTATATGGGGCAATTTGGAGAACTCAATTGACTTGATCCATGTTTTTGGACTGTGGGAGGAAACCGGAGAACCCCGAGGAAACCCACGCGGACACGGGGAGAACATGGAAACTCCACCCAGATGGGGATTCAAACCGGGAATCCCTAGCGCTGAGAGGAGAACATGCTAAACACTAAACCACCGTGCCGCCTCCAGGAAATTAATTAATTCATTCATTATCTCCTGCTTATCCTCTATTAGGGTCGCGGTGGGGTTCCACATGCCCATCCAGGGGAGAACGTCTCAGGCGCTGGGCAGATAGACCCAGGACAGGGCGCCAATCCATCGCTGGGCACACACTCACTCACACAGACACACTCTATATGGGGCAATTTGGAGAATTCAATTAACTTGATCCATGTATTTGGACTGTGGGAGGAAACCGGAGAACCCGGAGGAAACCCACACAGACACGGGGAGAACATGGAAACTCCACCCAGATGGGGATTCGCACCGGGAATCCCTAGTGCTGAGAGGAGAACATGCTAACCACTAAGCCACCGTGCCGCCTCCAGGAAATTAATACACCTTAAAATAAACAAAACAAGAAAAGCAGAGAGAGCTGATGAAGCACCGTATTTAAGTAATACCAGAGTTTGATTTGATCGTTTCGAGTTGATCGATGTGTAGCTCATACACAGAAATGTGTGTGTGTGTGTGTGTGTGTGTGTGTGTGTGTGTTCATGTTCTCCCTGTGTCTGTGTGGGTTTCCTCTGGGTTCTCCGGTTTCCTCCCACAGTCCAAAAACACGGATCAAGGTCAATTGAATTCTCCAAATTGCCCCATATAGAGTGTGTCTGTGTGAGTGAGTGTGTGTGTGTTTAGTGATAGATTGGTGTCCTGTCCTGGGTGTATCTGCCCAGCGCCCGAAACGTTCTCCCCTGTATGGGCATGTGGAACCCCCCCCACGACCCTAGTGCAGGATAAAGCGGAAGATAATGAATGAATAAATGAGTCTTCAGCCAATGTTTATTAAAATTAGGAAAACCTTTAGATTTAGATGAGGTTCCCGTGTATGTATGACGAGTTTCATGAGCTTGTGTGTGTGTGTGTGTGTGTGTGTGCGCGTGTGTGTGTGTGCGTGCTTTAGCCGCCTCAGCACCATGATCTAAAATCTCCAATCTAAAGCCTTAACCTCTCAGGACAACCCCTCTGACATTTAACCCCATAGTGCCTTTGACTCTGAAACATCCTCCACTCTCTCTCTTTCTCTCTCTCTCTCTCTCTCTCTCTCTCTCTCTCTCTCTCTCTCTCTCTCTCATGCACACACCCGAGTTGCTGCAACACTGATTAAGTCTTTTCCACGCTTGAACGATGTTTATCTTCATTAATTGGCTACACATCCAAAAAAACACGGCGCCCTAAAGATTCTGTACGCGCCGCTCGCACTATAATGCATTATAAAAAAGGGAGGAAAGATAACCGGCAACTAATTGATCAGGAAAGTGGTCTGAGGGGAGCGAGGAGGGTATGAAGAAATCCAGCGGAACAGCGAGGGGGGGGGGTGGAGAGCGGCGAGCGGCGAGCTTTAGCGGGGATGGACCGTTTGACACATGAATGGCGCCCCAGAAAGCTAGCTGTCTGCGGGTTAATTACTGCTCGCCTTTTGCAGTTAATAAACATGTTTCTGATCAAGCACATCAAACGCCAGCCGATTAATCCAGTTCCCATGGTGCCTCTCTCTCCAGCCCGCGCTCGCTCGCTCGCTCTTCCTCTCTGTACCGCGCAGTTGCGTTTCCCTCGGATTTGACTTTTTTATGGAACATCATAGACTGTTTGCCTTAATTATAGATGTGTTGAAGCACAGCTGGAGGACTGACACAGACGGAGCACGTAGAAGAATGCTGAAGAGCCTCAGAATGTCCTCCTCTCGCGCTTTTTGTGGGTAAACGGCTTCAGCTTTGAATTAAAAATGCGGAATGTGTCGGGCATGAAGAATCTGAATCATATGAGTACAGAGATCCTGGGAAAATGCATCGTCTTGTTGGCGGCGTATGTGTCTGCAGTACCTCCATCCATCCATTATCTCCCGCTTTATCCTCTATTAGGGTCGTGGGGGGTTCCCCATGCCCATCCAGGGGAGAACGTTTCAGGCGCTGGGCAGATACACCCAGGACAGGATGCCAGTCTATCACTGAGCACACACACACTCACACAGACACACTCTATATGGGGCAATTTGGAGAACTCAATTTACTTGATCGATGTTTTTGGACTGTGGAAGGAAACGTGGACACAAAGAGAACATGGAAACTTCACCCAGATTGGGATTCAAACCCGGAATCCCCCGAGCTGAGAGGAGAACATGCCAACCACTAAGCCACCCCATTATCCATCCATCCATTATCTTCCTCTTTATTCTATATTAAGGTCGCTGGGGGGTTCCCCATGCCCATCCAGGGGAGAACGTCTCGGGGGCTGGGCAGATACACCCAGGACAGGATGCCAATCTATCTCTGGATATGCACACACTCTATATGGGGCAATTTGGAGAATTCAATTGACCTCGATCCATGTTTTGGGACTGTGGGAGGAAACAGGAGAACCCGGAGAACACCCACGCAGACACGGGGAGAACATGGAAGCTCCACCTTAATTGGGATTCGAACCGAGAATCCCCCGAGCTGAGAGGAGAACGTGCTAACCACTAAGCCACCGTGCCGCTCTATTTCTGCCGTACCTGAATTCCTAAATAAGCCTTCGTTAATGCTGGTTTTTGCACCTTTTGGTGGTCTTTCTCGTCTTTGGAACATAGAATCTGACTCAAACATAGGCTTATCTCATTACACAACTGTATTTAGGGTTATCGTAGATAACATTAAACCCAAAAGAATTTATATCTGTGTTCTTCTTTACTTATCTCTGTGTGTTTTTCTTATATTTTGGTATACTTGGTACTAGGTAGCCGGGGAGAATGTTTTGGGCGCTGGGCAGATACACCCAGGACAGGATGCCAGTGAGCACTTACACATAGGGACAATTTAGAGCAGCCATTTTGCCTTTAATTCATGTTTTTGGACTGTGGGAGGAAACCGGAGAACCCGGAGGAAACTCACGCGGACACGGGGAGAACATGGAAACTCCACCCAGATGGGGATTCGAATCTGGAATCCCCAGCGCTGAGAGGATAACATGCTAATCACTACCTCACTGAAGTTATTGCATTCTGCTTAATTCTAGGGAGTAGGGTTGGAGGGTTTTGGACTGTGGGAGGAAACCGGAGAATCCGGAGGAAACCCATGCAGACACGGGGAGAACATGAAAACCGGGAATCCCCAGACGGACGTGCTAACCACTAAGCCACCGTGCCGCCCCAAAAAACTACATAAACAAAGTATTTTCGAACTATTAAAAGTTATTTATTGGTAATAAAATGAAAGCAGTAATTGGGAGAGTGTTTAGAATGTGATGTGTTTAGAGGGGGTTTCCCATGCCCATCCAGGGGAGAACATTTCAGGTGCTGGGCAGATACACCCAGGACAGGACGCCAGTCTATCACTGGGTACTCACTCACTCACTCACTCACTCACACATTTACATAAATGCATTCATTCATTCATTCATTATCCTCCACTTTATCCTCTATTAGGGTCACGGTGGGGTTCCCCATGCCCATCCAGAGGAGAACGTCTCAGGCGCTAGGCAGATAGACCCAGGACAGGACGCCAATTCATCGCTGGACACACACTCACTCACACAGACACACTCTATATGGGGCAATTTTAAGAATTCAATTAACTTGATCCATGTTTTTGGACTGTGGGAGGAAACCGGAGAACCCGGAGGAAACCCACGCAGACACGGGGAGAACATGGAAACTCCACCCAGATGGGGATTCGAACCGGGAATCCCTAGCAACCCCTAGGCAAACGTGCTAACCACTAAGCCACCGTGCCGCCTATATAAATACATATATACATTTATATATTAAGCATTTTAGAACATTCAATTCAGCTTAAATCCATGTTTTTGGACTCTGGGAGGAAACCTACGCAGTCACGTGGGTTTCCAACATGGGAACTTCACCCAAATTAGGATTGGAACCTGAATCCCCAGCGGAGAGACAGACGTGCTAACCACTACACCACCATGCCGCCCGGTGATTGGAACGTCTCTCTCAAATTGTATTGAATGTGGTTTAAAACTTTTATACTTTGGTAAATCAGTTCACCTTTGAGTCAGTGCTCATCATTTTTATCGGTTCTACAGACCGTTGAGGCCGATAGCAGGAACCACATTCCGGTGTGGGGTTCGTACATGACCTTTAAACCTCACCTCATGGTCTGTCAGACGTACAAAAGAAACTTCTTGGGATTGTTTCTGGTTGGTGCTCTGTTGTACGGTCATCTCGGCGAGGCTGATTTGTGTGATTGTGTTTGAAAATGTTGTGTTCACTGGAGTGTTATTACACTGTGACCTGACATCACATTAGATCACGATATTCTTTAATTAGAGGAGGAGAAAATGAGCTTAGGCGTGAGTGAGATTACATCAGGTTTAGATTTTTTGGGGTTCGTGTGGTGCAGCGTGGGGAGTTCAGAGGGACAGCAGCAGAGGGGCGTGCTGAAGACGTGAAATAATGAACCATGTACACTTCATAAACTTTAATCCGATCTGAACTCAACTGAATAAACAGAAACGAAATAACACACACCAGTGTATGTGTGTGTGTCTGTATATGTGTGTGTATATGCCCCCCTTCCATATATATATGGAAGGGGGGCACGGAGAGAAAGAGCACACACACACACACTCACACAGACCGACAACAGACAGGCATAGACAAAAAGGCTCACACACACACGCACAGACAAAGCCAGACAGACAAAACTACAGACACACACACCCACAGACCGACAACAGACAAACACACATACGCAGACTGACACACACACACAGCCAGACACACAGAAACACACACACACATACACACAGACCCACACTGAGACACACACACACACAGCCTGACAGACTGAGACGCAGACAGAAACAAAAATACACATACACAGACAGACCCACACTGAGATATACATACATACACACACACACACACACACACACACAGCCTGACAGACTGAGATGAGACGCAGACAGAAACAAGAATACACATACACAGACAGACCCACACTGAGACACACACACACACACACACAGGTAGATAGGCACAGACAGAAAAAAAAACCTGACACACAGACAGAAAGACAAAGACACACACACACAGACTGGGCCACAGGCAGACACACACACACACACACACATATAGACCCACACTGACACACACACACACACACACACACAGATTGACACACAGACTGATACACAGACATACTGACACACACACACACATATCCTGTGGGAAATTCTTGATCTCTTGCTCTTGTATGATCCACTTGTTTCTACACAACACACAATTAAAACACCACATCACCAGGTTGGTGCTACGTTGTTGCTGGGGTATTAGTTGTGGGTGTGCTGGTTCTGTAGGGTTCCTGACCTTTACGTTTTTACATTTACAGTAAAAAGGACTAACACAGCATGTAGAGAACCAGACGGACCCCTCTCTGTACCTGTAGACCTCCACAGTGTTTAATAAAGACAGTGAACGTCTCCCCGTTCGGAGGTCGGTTTTCTGTTATCATGATGTGAATGAAGATTAACCTACAGACTCATTCCATGTTTTACTTTTAATTCTCTGTTGTTTTAGTGTTTTTTAATTAAGTCGTTTGTTCTTTTCAACGCTGTTTTGAAGCAACGCTCAGCCTAATGCCGGTGACGCGGCGCATCTCTGATTGAACACATCAACAGCCTCATCTCTGTCACAGTCTGCCGGCATTCTGTTTGATCACACAATAAAACCACATGTGCCTTCACTCTTTACAACCCGCCCCCGTGTTTGATGGACAGCTAAGAATTTCCTACTGTTTTGCAAAACAGGCTTTGATTTGGGTGGCTGACCGAGCAATTCCACTGAAGCACAAGCCAAGTTTTGTAAGTGATTGTGTCGGAAAAGTTGTTTATTTGCCGACGGCGTCCCTCCCGTTATTCACTTCCAACTTTTTTTAATTTCGAAACATTTTATATTAAAAGATTCCTCCTTTTCTATATTATGATGCTTAAAATTCAAACCACCGAGGACACAAAGGAGTAACAAATGAAATCCTGTGATGTCTTTGTGTTTGGTTTATATTTGAACTACATTAAAATGAAATATTTCATAATACTTTGTATTTTTAATCATTTTAATCAAAAAAACGCCTTGAAATACTGAAAATATCTTAAACTTCATTTACTTTTTAGTACAATTTATATATATAGTAGCAGTCAGAAGTTTGGCCACGCCCCCTTTTTGCTCCACTTATTGTCCATGTTCTCAATTCCACTTCCCGTAAAGATGGACTTTGTAGTTCTCCAATTCCAGACTGTAGTCCATCTGTGTGTGTTCTACAGTACATACTGTGTACGTCCCCTTTACTCTGTTCTAATGCTCAGAACCCCAATAGTACCACCACAGAGCAGGGGTTATTTGGTGGGTGCATTAGTCCTATCCCAGCAGTGTCACTGAGGTGGAGAAATGAAACTCCAGCAGCACTGCTGCACTAAAACCCCCTCACCACATCAGTGTCACTGCAGAACTGACAATCAACAATCCACCACCCAAATGATACCTGTTCTGTGATGCTCCTGACCAACAGAGAACAGAGAACCAACAGGGGACTAACAACAACAAAGAACACAGATGGACTACAGACTGGAATTATAAAACTACAAAGTCCATCTATATGATAAATGGAGCAAGAAGGGGGCGTGGCCAAACTTATATATATATATTTATATCATCAGATTGTCCACATACTGTACCTCACATCACAGTTTCTTATCTATGTAAAGCCACTGCCTTTATTTCTTAGTCGTTCGTACATCCACAGGCTGATGGAAGCACCCGTGTAGGTGGAGCACAGTCCTGTGGAACTCAGATTGAGACGAAAGGGCACTGATATCAAGTAGGACGGGGCACGTTGCATAAGATCTTATATAATCGCAGCACTGCAATGTGTGGGAGCCTACAGCCTCCTTTTCCCTACAGTCTCACTATGCATCCAATCTGTGTACCGACGATGTGTCGAGCGATGTGTGTACCCCGGTCTCCCGCTTAGCACCCTCGAGACATCCGTCCGGTGTTGGCCTCTGTCCGCTGCTCGGCAGACTTGTGTGATGTGTTTAGCTTGAGAACCCAGTTTATATTTTAAGAGGCTCGAGCGGGCCATCCTGGCCAAACCAGATGTGTGTGATGCAGTGTGAGGCAGTGTACGTTGATGGATGGGGGCTTAATAAATGCTGATATAAGGTTACCTGATGAAGGTGGGCTGACTGCAGTGAGTGTTCCTGTTGGTTGGGTTCCATTATTTTTAACGCTGGTCTTCGCTGCCCTCTTTTTTTTGAACCATTAAGGGGTCATCAGGCAGCTATTCATATGCATAATGACCTATAGCCCACCCACCCCCTCTGCCTCACAGGTGAAACGCTGGGTAAAAACTGAATTGAAAGGTAAATTCCCTGAAATTCAGCCTAATGCAATGCAGTAACACACTTTCTGCAATGAAAGTTTAGTGAAATTGAATATACTTCCAGTGGCTACAAATAAAATGAAACAGATATCTACAGACATTGAAACAGAGTCCTCAAACTCATTTTACTGCAAACTGTGTTTTTACTCGGGCGGCATGGTGGTGTAGTGGTTAGCACGTCCGTCTGGGGATTCCCGGTTCGAATCCTAATCTGGGTGGAGTTTCCATGTTCTCCCCGTGTCTGCCTGGGTTTCCTCTGGGTTCTCCGGTTTCCTCCCACAGTCCAAAAACATGAATCAACCTCGGTGAGGTAGTGGTTAGCATGTTAGTCTGTCAGCGCTAGGGATTCCCGATTCTAATCCCCAACTAAGTGGAGTTTCCATGTTCTCCCCGTGTCCGTGTGAGTTTCCTCCGGGTTCTCCGATTTCCTCCCACAGTCCAAAAACATTCCACTCTGTGGTATAAAGCCTTATGGAATATTCCTATAACACTTCATAACACATCTATGAACATTCACAATGGCTTTTGACAAGTGTTATAAAGTATTATGAATACTTTAAAAACTTTATGGATGTTTTTATAACTCATTAAGAACACCAGATTTATAGGAAATGTTACCAAATATATGTCAGTTTGTGTTATAACGCCTTTTAGTATATTATTATAACATTTTGAATGTGGGTTTTAGCATCAGTATACATAAACAGAGGCTTATGACAGTTGTTATAAAGCATTTTGGATCATTTATAGCTCTTTATAAATGTGTTTATAATTTGTTAGAATTACCTTATTTATAGAAATATATATTTAATAATGCTTTATGTCACACTGTGTTATAAAGCCTTATGACATATTCCTATAACACTTCATTCTATGAACATTCAAAATGGCTTTTGAAAAGTGTTATAAAGCATTATGAATACTTAAAAAAACTTGGATAATTTATGGCTGTTTATAAATGTGCTTATAATGCATTAGAAATACCGGATTTATAGAAAGGATATATTTTATAGAAATATATATTTTATAATGCATTATGTCACATTGTGTTATAAAGCATTATGACATATTCCTATAACACATTTTGCCTGTGATTATAAACATATTATAACATTAACAGAGGCTTATGACAGGCGTTACCAAAATATTTTATGGAATCATTTGATGTAATGTCTTCGCATTTATGTGAATTCTTTAGTAATGGACTTGGGAGATCCTAAAGTTTTTTTTCATTCCAGCTTTAAAGCAGACATTTCATTATCAGCATATTGGATTTCATCTACTTGCTTGAGCTCTAGTTTCTTCGTCAGCATGACCAATCCAACACAACACCTCGGCCTTTCCACCCAATAGCACGATACCAAGTAACTGAACCCTCGATTATATACAAATGAGCTTCATAGCCTCAGTCCAGGGCCTTTGCCGGCGTGCAGGAGAGTGCTGATAACCATGTCTCCGATTTCTCTCTTTTTTTGTGATCCGAAAACGGATCCTGATAATTAAACATCGGTGGAAACGTGTCGTCTCAGTGGACCGGCTTTTCAGATTGCGTTATACGCATTGTTCTTATACCGTTTGCTTGCGTGTATGTTGATTAATTCATTTGATTTATGGAGGGGTGCTTCAAACCCATTTTTTCCCGTTCCGGCACCTCTGCTGAGGATGACCCGTGAGAGAGAGAGAGAGAGTGCGAGCTAAGAGCTTCTTAACAGCGGCTGTATTTTTTACATTTCCAGTCTCATTTTGTCATTAATTTCTGTTTGTTTCTGAGAGATGACAGGTAATCGAGCTCAAGCAGCTTGTTTTTTAGAGAATGGAGGGCTGTCCACACGAGCTTTTTAATTGACTTCAATTTACCGTCAAGGTGCATCATGCCAGAGACGCAGCTAGACCAATTATAACAGCGCAAAGCGGAGAAGAGGGGCCATATAGAGGCTAATTAACTTTCTGTCCAATTGTGTGTGTATATATACCAACAAATTGAGTAGGCAGTGGTTCTGTGTGTGTGTGTGTGTGTGTGTGTTTGTGTGTGTGTTTATTTAAAAAAATTTGTGCGCAATATTATTCTACTTTGAGGATCTGAAACTGGTTATCAGATAAGCCATCTTAAAATAACCCACAGTGATGCTGGCACTGCAGGTTGCCCTAAAGAAACTGAGCCTGAACTAAACACAAACCACAATACAACCATATTCAGATCGTTTTGTGTATGTGTGTGTGTGTGTGTGTGTGTGTGTGTGTGTGTGTGTGTGTGTAAGTCGTGTCGTGTCGTGTTGTGTCGTGTGTGTAGTGTTACTCCTGCTGTTATCTCCAGCTATTTGTAGAAGCCTAAGTGTACACCCACTTAGGACAGGGTGCCAAAACATTGCTGGACACAACTCACTCACTCTGTCACACACACACACGATATAGGGGGCATTTGAATAGGGGCAATTTAGAGCCAATTAGACTTGAATTCATGTTTTTAGACTGTAGAACCCAGTGAAACCCACACAATGTTTGTAGATGTTTGTAAACCCACGTGCTTATGAGGGTTTTCCTCTTGAATCTTGACTCTTGAATCTTCTTGAATCTAGAAGATTCTAGAGTCGCGGGTGGGGAGGGGTGTCCTCATGCCCATCCAGTGGAGGAGGTTTCGGGCGCTGGGTAGATACACCCATCCAGGACAGGTTGCCAAAACTTTGTTGGACACAATTCACTCACATTGTCACACATTATAGGGGGCATTTAAATAGGGGCAATTTAGGGCAGCCAATTAACCCTGAATTCATGTTTTTAAACACATTATATAGGGGGCAATTTAGATAGGTGATGTAATGCTCATCATGTCCCGCTCTCAGCACTGGGAAACCAAATCGAATCCTGATGGGTGGAGTTTGTGCAGTGATTAGGATGTCCGCCTCTCAGCGTTGGGGATCCGGGTTCGAATCCGTTCTGGGTGGGATGTCCATGTCCCCCCCCGGTGTCCATGTGGGTTTTCTCCAGGATCTCTGGTTTGCTCCCAAAGTCTGAAAACATGGAATTAAGGTAAATAAAATGCTCTAAATTGCCCCATATGGTGTGTGTTTGTTTATGTGAGTGAGTGTGTGCAGTAATAGAGTGAGGAATAGAGACCCTGCCCTTGGTGTATCTGCCCAGCGCTCAATACAGTAATTAAATAACAAACATAAGAATCCGTGCATTGTTCCTGAGACTTAGGGAGTGTTTGATGAAGGTACCATATTTTTCGGACCATAAGGTGCACCGTATTATAAGGTGCAGTCTGAATTACGGGGTCTATTTCTGTATTTGACCCACGTATAAGGCGCACCGTACAATAAGGCGCACCGTACTATAAGGCGCACCGTACTATAAGGCGCACCGTACTATAAGGCGCACCGTTCTATAAGGCGCACCGTTCTA
>JAFMOD010000170.1:184105-201675 GCA_019802435.1 Corydoras maculifer
TCAAAGTCCTCGTCTTCTGTGTCTGAATTAAAAAGCTGTTTCACTATCGAGCACTCCGGTGTTCCCTCTTATCAATGTCTGAGTCCGTCTTATCACCAGGCGGCTGTTCAGTAACGATGTCGGCTTTCGCAAAAGCTTGGACAACGGTTACAGCAGAAACCTCAGCCCAGACATCCACAATCCATTCACAGACGATGGCGTAACTCACCCACCGCTACCTCTGAGTTTTAGTTTTAGTAAACGTGTGTTCGCCGTCTATCATCCATCGCTCCCACGCCGCCCGCCAATTTACTTTAAACGCCCTGTTTACGCCAATGTCCAGCGGTCGGAGTTCTTTATTTAATCCTCCCGGAATGACGGCAAGCTCCGAATGAATTTTCTTCACTCGGCTTTTCTGTGAGATGAGCGCGCATGGAGTCACAGATCAGCAGTGATGGTGAAGTGTGGAAAAAACCACCCGGTCGCACAACAATACTTTTATAGATTTTGGAACTCAGTACACATATAAGGCGCATTATAAGGATTATAAAGCGCACGTCCGATTTCTGGGCAAATTTTAGGCTTTTAGGTGTGCCTTATAGTCCGGAAAATACGGACTAATGTATTTTTAAGTATAATTATAATATAATTACAGTTCTGATTATAAGCTATATATATCTATCTTTATTTTATTTTCTCAGCTCATCACCAGAGAGGAGGACATTCTGCCGCGGATCCGTGCCGTCGCCATGACGGACTCGGTTCACAACGTGTGGCATCAATACGCCAGCAAGGCCATCCAAGACTGGCTCAAAAAGGTAATGCCTCACACGTCAACGTTCCATCTCCATTCAAATTCCTCCTGCTCCGTGTCTGCGGAGCGTCTCGCCTAACCCCGTGATAAACAACGGCCCGGGCTCGTATTGACTGCATACATCAACTCAAACAATGTGACATTTCGTTCAGCAGGGAGTTGCACTTCTGCAGCAGTCACAAGAAGCCAATAGTTTGTTTTTCACGCCGTTCCCTTGTTTGTCTGTTTGGTCAGATGTCAATAAGAAATCAAAGCCAAAGGCCAGTGTGTGCGCCATTCAGGCAGTGACTTCATTTAGTCGTTGCCCTTTCAGAGCTGACCCAAAGTTCAGAGACTGCACCTGGGAACCTTTAGTATGCACATAAATTGGAGCAGGTGGCGCTCGGTGCCATTTCAACTGCAGACATATACACCTTCACGCACTTTATTTATTTATTTTTCACATATTAACTCCGGTTGCCACCACCAACATCGTCAGTTCTACGGGGATAGGTACGTCTGAGGTGATTTATTTTTTTGTGGAGGGTAATGTGGTTATAATCAGGGATGTACATGCGTGGAACACAGGTAACTACTGATGCACATAGTTCAATTTACGTGTGCGTATCATGTAGCACGTTTGCGTATCATGTTCGTTATTTTTTTGGCTATTATAATAAACGTAGTCTGGCTTTAAAGAACTTATGCCCATCCAAGAACATGCGCTGGGCAGATACACCCAGGACAAGACGCCGATCCATTGCTGGGCACACACTCACAGACACACACACACACATTATATAGGGGCAATTTAGAGCAAACAATTTCAAATACTAATAATAATCATCCATCCATCTATTATCTTCCACTTTATCCTCTACTAGGGTCGCGGCGGGGTTCCCCATGCCCATTCAGGGGAGAATGTTTCAGGCGCTGGGCAGATACACCCAGGACAGGATGCCAATCTATCACTGGACACACACTCACTCACACACGCACACACTCTATATGGGGCAATTTGGAGCATTGAATTGGCCTTGATCCAAGTTTTTGGACTGTGGGAGAAAACCGGAGAACCCGGAGGAAACCCACATGGACACGGGGAGAACATGGAAACTCCACCCAGAACATGCTAACCACTAAGCCACTGTGCCGTGCTCTCTCTCTCTCTCTCTCTCTCTCTTTCTCTCTCTCTCTCTCTATATATATATATAATGACCATATATATATATATATATATGTTAGCAGCTCGCTCTTCCCCGGGAGATCGGCTACGCGGGAGGAAATGCGTACGTCGTCTTGCGCCTGATGAGCGTTTCCCGGGAATCGGCTACGCGGGGAAAATTGCGTACTCCGTTCCGCTGGATGAAACGCTCCCATGGATACAACCTGCGCGGTGATAGTGCACAGCGTTGTACCGTGGTTGAACGCGGAAGGAGAGTTCGAGAGACACCGGGCATAAAAACAAAACAGGGTTTATTATTAAAAATGGTGTAGGGACACCAACAGAAAGAGGGGAACGAAACAAACATGACTAACATCGGGATTAAACCACAAACAAAAACGTGCACGGGGGAGAGGGAATACAGAAACTAAATACAATAACACCCAATCATGTGTATAAAATAAACCAATCACCAAACGGAGACAATGAGTCAAATGAAATAAAGGATGCCCCAGGCACCTGTGACTATATATATATATATATATATATATATATATATATATATATATATATATATATATATTCATTCATTCATTATCTTCCGCTTATCCTCTATTAGGGTCGCGGTGGGGTTCCCCATGCCCATCCAGGGGAGAACGTCTCGGGTGCTGGGCAGATAGACCCAGGACAGGGTGCCAATCCATCGCTGGGCACACACTCACTCACACAGACTCACTCAATGGAAACCTCGATCCTCAGATCCTGAGCGGCACCGCCGTTCCGCCCTCAATACAAGCCAAAAAGAAAGTAAACTTTCGATATGGATTCATGTTGTGATGTCTTAACATCACTTGCATACAATTTCCCTTCTGTTTATTATTTCACACATTTCACACAGGAATTTATAATCGGAATATTTGCGAGCACGTGAAGCAGCTACTGCTTTTGTGTGAAGAAATGCGTAGCTTTACCAACATAAAGCGTCAGGATTAAGGATGTTATGTCGTGAACTGTGCTCTTAAGAGCCACTTTGTCAAACTGTCAGGTTTTTGGCCCTGAGTAACGTTAATAGACTCGCCCGAGGAATATGATCATTCATTAGTGAGGATTTTCCCTCCGAGTGTAAGACACTGTCACGTTTGGGCCTGTTGGACCTGTGTGAGGACGAAAGATAAGCCATTGTTTTGGTATTGTTTGCCATTTTACCTTAAAATGACCTTTTTTAGTTTAGACTAACTCTTAAGAAAATAGCTTTTTCAATATTTTAAATTATGGGCGGCATGGTGGCCTAGTTTTCAGCATTTTCACCTCGCAGCACTGGGGATCTAGGTTGGAATTCCAATCTGGAAGTTCCCTCAGATTGTTCTCCCCATATTCAAGTTCCTTCCAATGTTCAAAAACAAAGATTTAAGGTGAATTGGCTGCCCCTAATTGCCCCCATATATGTGTCTGTATGAGTGAGTGAGTGCCCAGGGATTGATTGGACCACCTATTATGACCTTTATGAATCCAAGTGTTCTCCTCTCAGGTCTAGGGATTCCCAGTTTGAATCCTAATCTGGGTGGAGTTTCCATGTTCTCCCCGTGTCTGCATGGGCTTCCTCCGGGTTCTCCGGTTTCCTCCCACTGTCCAAAAACATGGATCAAGGTCATTTGAATTTTGTCAATTGAAGGTCAATTGAATCCAAATTGCCCCATATAGAGTGTGTGTGTGTGTGTGTGTTTGTGTGTGAGTGAGTGAGTAAGTGAGTGTGTGCCCAGTGATAGATTGGCGTCCTGTCCTAGGTGTATCTGCCCGGCGCCCGAAACGTTCTCCCTTTGATGGGCATGGGGAACCCCTCCCGCGACCCTAATAGAGGATTGTCAGATACACTCAACACAGGGTGCCAGTACATCACTGGACACACACCCACTTACACAGATACACACACTATATAGGGGCAATTTAGCAATTTAATCCATTTTTTAGACTGTGGAAGGATAGTAAACCTAGAGGAAACCCACAACCCACAAATCCTCAGCATTGAGAGGCCGTGCCAGCCCGGCTGTAAAGTTAAAGGGCTACCTTAATATGATAATACTTGTAATCGCATCATGAGCCTGTCATTGATACTTTCATGAGGTTGAATTAGACGTGTTTGACTACAATAGGATTCCACTGTGTAGTCATTTTGTGGTTGCTGGTTTTGACCCCTCACCTCAATCCTGGATCCGTTTCAGTCTTCAGTCAAAAAGAAAGAGACGCGAAACCATAATGTGAAGAAAATCCAAACTTCTGAATTTTCTGATGGCTTTCATCACGATGTCAGTCCATGTCTCACGATCCTGTCCTTCAGAATGCTCATGTAGTCTGTTCTGGTGAAGCTATGTCGTCCCCTCTGTTCCCACCCGCTGCAGGTTTACTCAGTGGTCTCGGCTCTCGTGTCCTCAGACCTGTCCCAGCCTGCCTTGACAAATCTATTGAAGCTCTTTATTCAACTGCTGCACCCTCCCTCCGCCGCTCTGTCTGCCTGGGACCCAGCGCTTTGAAATGCGTCTGCTCGCTTGCAGCCCAGCTGACATCTTACTGCAGACAGCATAAATTAATGATATACAATAAGACACTTGATGTAGCATTCAAAGCACAATCCGTTCAGTGGCTTGGCTCCATGCTGCAAAAGTAGTGTGGTGGGAATTCTAAAAATACACAGGCCATGCTTGTTTGTTCCAGGGGCAGGCAACTTTTTTTTTTCTTCCACACTAACTCATGAAGATGATTGACAGGATTAGAGGAGAAGAATAAGGACAAAATGGTCAAAGATGGAGAAGAATTTTAACACAGCCTCCATCACAAAAGACTTTGTATATTAATGTCATTCATTAAAGTGGTAAGTGACGAGAGGGTGTCCATCATTTAAAATAAACACTTCTTTCTTGTGATTTATTTACATTCATTTATTCATTATCTCCCGCTTTATCCTCTATTAGGGTCGCGGTGGGGTTCCCCATGCCCATCCAGGGGAGAATGTCTCGGGTGCTGGGCAGATAGACCCAGGACAGGGCGCCAATCCATCGCTGGGCACACACTTACTCACACAGACACACTCTATATGGGGCAATTTTGAGAATTTAATTAACTTGATCCATGTTTTTGGACTGTGGGAGGAAACCGGAGAACCCGGAGGAAACCCACGCAGACACGGGGAGAACATGGAAACTCCACCCAGATGGGGATTCGAACCGGGAATCCCTAGCGCTGAGAGGCGAACGTGCTAACCACTAAGCCACCGTGCCGCCTGATTTATTTACAATAATAATTTATTTACTGGGCGGCACGGTGTCTTAGTGCCCCTATATGGTGTTAGTGTTAACAATGCCTTCACTTTAAATTAAACTGGAATGGTTCGCATGGACGCCTCTTAATGCCGAGGATCCAGGTTCAAATCCCAATCTGGCTGGAGTTTCCATGTTCTCCCTATGTCCCTGTGGGTTTTCTTCGTGTTCTCCAGTTTTCTTCCACTGTCTGGATGGAATCATGGACATGGACCATGTTGCCCCATCTAAATTGCCCCTAGATGGTGTTAAGAACAAATCCTTCACTTTAAATTAAACTGTAGTGGTTCGCATGGCCGCCTCTCAGTGCCGAGGATCTAGGTTCGAATCCCAATCTGGGTGGAGATTCTATGTTCTCGTGTCCCTGTGGGTTTCCTTCAGGTTCTCCGGTTTCCTCCCACAGTCTAAAAACATGGTTTCAAGTGAAGTTAGCTGTTTCAAATTGTCCCTTTATAGTTTGTCTGTGTGAGTGAGTGTGTGTCCACTGATGTGTATCTGCGCAAAAGCATGGGGTACCCCCCCCCCCCATGACCCTAGTCATTAGTACGGATATGATGATACGAGATGACTTTATTTATTCTATATAACAAGATTTTCAAATACATTGTTTACATTTAAAATACCAAAAGAATCCTGAAAACATTGTTTTTATATACTGTACAGACAGAAGAACTTTAAATATGACGGGAAAGCACCTAAACTCAAATGCAATACAGAATGGAAGCTGGATGTTTCCCCATCATGCGGTTTGATGTGGTGCGTTTCCTCTAAACATGGTTAGCTAACTGATTAAATCCAGCCAGAGCCTGCTTCCGAAACCACATTCTCTCCTCTAAATACTATGTCAAAACGGTAACAACACATTCGGGGCTGTTCTAATTTGACAAAGTGTTTAGTTTAGCTTGGGACGCAGCCAGATTCGTTCCTCTTTTGACGGATGATGAGGTAACGCTATTTCCAAAGGCCAGAAATTACCCAAATATTATCGATGCCATTGAAAACCCGGGCGGGATGCCTTGCCAACACAAATACGGCAAACTGTCGGAGCGTCCTAAAAAAACGGCGGATCCACTTTGAATATATTGAATCTGTTGTCTGAAAGTCAGAGCCACAATCAATCAGCGTTTTTGATCGGCGTGTAAGAAAACTTAACATTTCCAGCGTGGGACAGCATTTTAAACAGGTGCTTAGGTGCTTAGGTTTTACGTTTTAATGTACGCGGGGCTGATTTGAGCCAGTGGTTGCATCGGGGACTGCAAGAACGACGAGCAGACAAAGGATTCCTGCCACTGGCTCCACTCTGACCGTTCTGCATGGATACACATGCACTATCTCTGACACACACTAGGATACTGTCCCGAGTGGGTGGGGTTTATGGTAAACCGTGGGTTAGGACACCGCTCCAGGGGTGAGCTAGGTGACAGGCTGAGGTGTGATATGACCTGGGGTTCTGTCATGTGTCCAGAGGGGCATGTGTGTGGGGGTTAGTGTGAGAGGATGTTTGTTGTGGGGTGTCCAAGGTGATGGGCCTGATCTGCACTTCTGTCATGGGAGGCCGGTTTGGGGAGTAAGGGTTGGGGGTCATTGGATTAGATAGTGGTTATGTGTCTGTGAATCCGAGCCAGGCCGAGGCTGGGTCATGGCGCTGGGGAGGGGAGATGAGTGGGGGGAGGGCGGGAGGGGGCCGAACGGCTTGACAGAGCAGTGTCTGCAAAAGTAAACATGCTCAGATAAGCAGCGCTTCGCAAGGCCGCCAGCTGCAACATGCTAATCTCGTTTACATTTCTCTCTTCAATTGAACTGTCTATCTTATCTCCCGAACCTTCTTTGCCATGCATTCCTTAGAAGCGGCTTCTCCTCCGACACCACGCCCCGTTCGAACGGAACGGAACGCTCCGCGCTGGACGTTGAGCCTAATGCATCATAACCAATCCTGGAAATGTAGGCTAATTGTCTTCCCCATCACCTCTAATGGAAATTTTTGGAGCAGCATGTCTAATTAAGCCTGCTCTTGCTGCGGACAAAAGGCCCTTAATGAAGAGAGAAAACGAGGGAAGAGAGCGGCTCTGTCGCTGTAACAGGGCTGATGGCGGCAGGGGTCGACGAGGTCACCGATGAGATCAGTCATCCCGTGGATCAGCAGCGGAGGCGTGTTGGCTCCCCAGCAACAAACACTCTTTACTGTCGCCGAACCGTGTCACCAAGCCTCCTAATTGCTTGTCTCTGTCTCTGTCTCTCATCACAGCGCTGCCGTAACTGGGTGTCGAGTCCCGAGCCCCTGGACACGCCGGTGGGCACCATGCTTCATGACTGCATGCAGCTTTCAGCAGGTACGGGCCCTCGCTTTTCACGCTTCTCCATCATTGAAACGCTCAAGGCCTAAAAGCTCCATAAAACATTGACAGTCTTATATGTAAAATGTTAATTTTATATATACCAAGCATCCACTTTATGAGGTAGACTTTCCTGTCAGTACTGTAGTGATAATGACATGGTGGTGTGTTAGTGTGTTGCACACTTCTGGACTCCTAGTTCAAGTAATTTATTTATATTGTGCTTTTAAAAACAGTTCATTGTCACAAAGCAGCTTTACAGTGTTATAAGCCTTTAAACCCCCAAAGAGCAAGCTGAAGCGACAGCGGCAAGAAAAAAAAACCATGTTATGTTGTTATTTTAAGGAAGAAACCTTGTGAGGACCAAGACTCAGTGGAGGACTCATCCTCCTTGAGCGGCCTGCAGCATCAACAGTGTGGGGCGCTAATGTACACATTGTTTGATGATCATGTGACCCGTTTTGTTATGATCGTACATTGTCACAAAGCAGCTTTACAGTTTTATAAGCCTTTAAACCCCCAAAGAGCAAGCCGAAGTGACAGTGGCAAGAAAAAACTCCCTGTTATGTTGATATTTTAAGGAAGAAACCTTGTGAGGACCAAGACTCAGTGGAGGACTCATCCTCCTTGAGCGGGGAGGCAGCATCAACAGTGTAGTACAGCCATGTACAGATTGTGTGATGATCATGTGACCCGTATTGTTACAATCGTACATTGTCACAAAGCAGCTTTACAGTGTTATAAGCCTTTAAACCCTGTTATGTTGTTATTTTAAGGAAGAAACCTTGTGAGGACCAAGTGGAGTACTTAACCTCCTTGGGCTGCCTGCAACAGTGTAGGACACTAATGTACAGATTGTTTGATGGTCATGTGACCCGTATTGTTATGATCGTACATTGTCACAAAGCAGCTTTACAGTGTTATAAGCCTTTAAACCCCCAAAGAGCAAGCTGAAGTGACAGCGGCAAGAAAAAAACTCCCTGTTATGTTGTTATTTTAAGGAAGAAACCTTGTGAGGACCACAATCAGTGGAGGACTCATCCTCCTTGAGCGGCCGGCAGCATCAACAGTGTAGGACACTAATGTACAGATTGTCTACTGACCATGTGACCCGTATTTAACAATTAAATACTATATAAGTCCATTGAGGACGTCCTGCAGGACATCCAGTCCAATAAAAACCCAGGTTCCCATTTGATCCCCTGTGATCACCTGATCAAACACTTCTCATTTTAATCTAAAAGCTCTATTTTGATGTCATGTTTTTTCTAAAAAATCAAACTTTAGCTTTAGGGAGAGACAGAATCACTAGGTTGCTTTAAGTGCAATTACAAAAGATGTCCATTATAATGGGACACGACCCAGAAAACCGAAGATGGAGGCTAACTAGCAAACCTCTGGCTCTTTTTTTGTTCTTCATGCGCCTGGCATTGGTTATGACGCCTGTTGGGCAAGTGTAAATGCATCTGTGTCCTGAAATCATATTCAGTAACACATATGGTTGGTTACTGCTTTGTTGCGCACATTTGGATGGGAGGAAATTGGAATCGACAGAAAAAAGTAAGTATTTGCGACGTGGCAATCAACTGTTGTATAGAAATCAAATGCACGGAACGCCACGGGAAGTTTAGATGAGGTCTCATGAGCTGATTTGCATATTGTTTGGCGGACAGTGCCGATTTTAATCCGGCTAGCTGGAGACGCATGAATCAAGTTGGTATAAACAGGGTGGGTAGGTTGTGATCTATCAACCGGGTGATAAATTTCATGGTGATGTCACAGCGGTGAAGTTTGATGAAGAACAGACCGAATTACCAACGTTCCGTTTACGGAGGTTTAGAGGAGAGCGGAGCTCAGAAAATGAGTTCTTTCCGTTAACCGCCATCATCCAAGACAGACAGACTGTGGTCAGGCAGAATGGCCGTGTATGTGGGCAGTGTTGTAGATGTTCACACCCACTCAGACACATACATATTTCTCTGTGGGTGGTGTGGTTCGATGGTGGTGGTTTGTATGCCGGTCAGCGTTGGATTGATGGCATACAGCAAGGTGGAGACAAGCTTGTCTATTGCACTTAATCATCTGTGAAGCTGGTACCATCATATAATGTGGGCATGATGTGGGTGTGTGTGTGTGTGTATGTGTGTGTGTGTGTGTGTGTGTGTATGCACCCATCTGTGTGTCATACTCTGACATCTCTGTTTCCAGCATGATAAAACTTGGACTGCTTCCTCAGCCGCCTGCATCACATTTTTGTTCCTTCTCCTCTTCCAACTGTCCTGTTGTTTGAAAGGATTCTTCGCGAGGAGGTCACTGCGCCTCAGCTACGGTGAATCTGGGATCGCCTGCCAGAGTTTTATCAGTTAGAAGCACAGGAAGGCCAGCCAAATTATGCAGAAAACCAGAGCAGACGTGTTGAAAAGCCGCTCTGTGAAATAAAAGGCTGCCGACCCTCTGAAAAACCCGCAGCCAGCGCAAACCCACATTGAAGACCGAGCACACATGAATGCTTTTGGTTTGTGCATTGGGTCGTGGTGGGGTTTCCCATGCCAATCCAAGGGAGAACGTTTCAGGCGCTGGGCAGATACACCCAGGACAGGGTGCCAATCTATCGCTGGGCACACACTTATTCACACAGACACACACAAACACTATATATGGGGCAATTTGGAGGATTCAATTCACCTTGATCCATGTTTTACGACTGTGGGAGGAAACCGGAGAACCCGGAGGAAACCCACGCGGACACGGGGAGAACATGGAAACTCCACCCAGATTGGGATTCGAACCGGGAATCCCGAGTGCTGAGAGAAGAACATACTAACCACTAAGCCACCGTATGAACATTCAAGAACCAAAAAACAAGAAAGTAGAAGATACTCTATTAGGGTCACGCGGGGTTCCATGCCCATCCAGGGAAGAAAGTTTTGGGCGCTGGGCAGATACACCCAGGACAGGGTGTCAATCTATCGCTGGGCACACACTCACTCACACAAACACACTCTATATGGGGCAATTTGGAGAATTCATTTGACCTTGATCCGGACACTGGGAGAACATGGAAACTCCACCCAGATTGGGATTCGAACTGGGAATCCCTAAAGAGGGGAACATGCTAAACCACTAAGCCACCGTGCCGCCCTAAATAATTATTCTTCATTCATCCATTATCTTCTGCTTTATCCTCTATTAGGGTCGCGGTGGGGTTTCCCATGCCCATCCAGGGGAGAACGTCTCGGGCGCTGGGCAGATAGACCCAGGACAGGGTGCCAATCTATCACTGGGCACACACTCAGTTACACAGACACACTCTATATGGGGCAATTTGGAGAACTCAATTGACTTGATCCATGTTTTTGGACTGTGGGAGGAAACCGGAGAACCCGGAGGAAACCCACGCGGACACGGGGAGAACATGGAAATTCCACCCAGAAGGGGATTCGAACCGGGAATCCCTAGTGCTGAGAGGAGAACATGCTAACCACTAAGCCACCGTGCCACCCTAAAAAATGTATTAATTAATAAATGAATCTTTTTGCATTACAACAATAATTTAAATAGTTTCTAAAAGCGGTCAGCTCGCTGAATTCACTCGTCATGTCTCTACACCTTGAACAGTACCGTAGTTAGATGATGAAGGAACCGATCGTGAGATGGTGGCGCTGTATGACGGGAACGATCAGGTTCCTCAGTGTTAATGTCATTTCTTTATTACGTTTATATATTTTTTTTATCTGTACCATTTTTCTCTTTTCTTACAGTAACGTCTTCACACATTAAACCAACACGTAGTCCTCACACATCTACCTCCACCTCACACTCATTACTCATTGCTAGACCCGATTATTAATTACAAAAGGAAGCGCACTCTGAACATACACAGTGATTAATTGTTAACAAAAGTAAGTTAAAGTGTACCTGAACTGTAATTATCTCTCCTGCATACTACAAGGTTCCGAACACAGACAAGTAATTAACCCTAATTGTATTTTCAATAAAGCAAAATAGAGGAGAGGAGAGAACTTCAACATGCAGCACCGTCTCTCGGCTGAACTGAGCTTTTTGGCAGCCGTCTTATTAAACCTTTGTCTTTAGGAATGTTTTTCCGCGGATGAGTTATGTTTTTGGATCTTTTTTTTTTTATTGCCTACCAGAAGAGGACATTTTTAATGTGATTTGCTCTGAAAAGTCAAAGGTTTATTTATATATCACTTTTTCACCATAGTACATTGTCACTATTGTAAAAAAGTAAGAGAAAAAACTCCCTGTTATGTTGATATTTTAAGGAAGAAACCTTGTGAGGACCAAGTCTCAGTGGAGGACTCATCCTCCTTGAGTGCGGGGGCAGCATCAACACTGTAGAACAGCCATATACAGATTGTGTGATGATCAGGTGACCTGTATTTTTACAATAGTACATTGTCACAAAGCAGTTTTACAGTGTTAAAAGCCTTTAAACCCCCAAAGAGCAAGCCGAAGCAACAGCGGAAGGAAAAGGAAGAAACCTTGTGAGAACCAAGAATTAGTGGAGGACTCATCCTTCTTGAGCGGCCGGCAGCATCAACAGTGTAGGATACTAATGTACAGATTGTGTGATGATCAGGTGACCCGTATTTAACAATTAAAAACTCTATAAGTCCATTGAGGACGTCCTGCAGGACCGCCAGTCCAATTAAAATTCATGTTCCATCCAGTAATCATGGTAGCCACAGTGTGTCAGCAGAATCATGGATGAAGGGGGGGCGTGGTGCTCAGTGGTTAGGGTGTTGGACTATCAATCAGAAGGTTGTGGGTTCAAATGCCATGTCCACTGAAGTTACCAAGTTACCAATGGCTCCTTGAGCAAGGCCCTTAACCCGTATTGCTCCAGGGGTGCTGTACCAACCCTTTGCTCTGACTCCAACGAAGTTGGCGTATTTGTAAGTTGCTTTGGATAAAAGAGTCTTCGACCAAACGACATGGAAATTAGCAACACCTCAACAAGTAACAAACAAGAAAAGCAGTTAGAGCTAATTAAGCAACTTATTTAGGAAAAACCAGAGTTTGATCGACACAGAGCATCATGTGACTTATCACCGACTGGCATCACCGACTAGAGCAGCAGAACTAAAGGGAGCAGATACTGCAGACTCTACTTTGTTGAGAGGGTTTCCTGGAACAGCATCATTCATTCATTCATTCATTTATTCATTTATTCATTCATTATCTTCCGCTTTATCCTCTATTAGGGTCGCGGGGGTGGGGGGTTCCCCATGCCCATCTAGGGGAGAATGTCTCGGGCGCCGGGCAGACACATCCAGGACAGGGCGCCAACCTATCGCTGGGCACACACTCACTTACACAAACACACTCTATATGGGGCAATTTGGAGAACCCAGAGAAAACCCACACGTACACGGGGAGAACATGGAAACTTCACCCAGATCGGGATTCGAACCGGGAATCCCGGAACATCATGCTGCCCGGAGCAGCATCATTTCATTTTTATTTATTTTAGGAGCCAAAAGTAAACCAGCTCGTGTGTTGGCTTATACAGTGGAATCAGCTCAATCAGATACTGTGGCGTCTGATGATGTAGAAATTTATATCTTATCAATAAAATTTTGTACACGAAACTAAACTAATGGCCAGTGTGGCTTTCAACACAGGACTGATCTGATCAAACTTTCTGGTTCTAGTTCAAACCCCAGCTGCAGCATTGAACATTTGAACAAGTTGTAATTTATGGAAAGGGCAACACGGTGGCTAGTGGTTGGCATGTTCTCCTCTCAGCACTAGGGATTCCCGGTTTGAATCCCAACCTGGGTGGAGTTTCCATGTTCTCCCCGTGTTCTTACCGGGTTTTTCTTTGGTTTTCTCCCACAGTCCAAAAACATGGATCAAGGTCAAGTGAATTCTCCAAATTGCCCCATGTAGAGTGTGTTTGTGTGAGTGAGTATCTGTGTGAGTGAGTGTGTGCCCAGCAATAGATTGGTGCCCTGTGCTAGGTGTATCTGCCCAGCTCCCGAAACGTTCTCTCCTGCCTCCTAGAGGATGTAATTTGTGTAAAGATTTATTAGAACATCATGTCAGAAGTCAAACGTGTGAAGGTGGAAGCCAGTTGCATTCATTTGAGCTCCTTCCTGCACTCTGTGGCCTGCGAGGCGACTCGGTTCTGACGCACTAATAAAGACGTGCTTGATGAAAACAGTGGCGTACAATAGCTTGGGGACCACTTGTGTAACGTCACTGGTCCATGTCAGTGACTGCATAGAGCTCCATCAGGCCATGTTTTTTCGCACAATGGAAAATCATTGGTCCGTGTAGTGCTGACTCAAAAGAGTTCCATTACCATATTTTACCCTCCCGTCTGATCTATGTGTTATTGACTGCCCAGCTTTAGCAGCTCTATTAATGTGCACCGACTGACTGACTGACTGACTGACATACCTTCAGTCCCGACTCCACGCCCCGTATTCAGGTGCACCTGGTGTCTGCGGGTGCCCTTGGTCACATTTCCCCAGGAAACGCAGACCGGCTCGACTTTGTGACCTCTTTTATTTTTCCAGCCTGGATTCATGTCGCACAATCGCCAGCTTATCCGTGAGATCAAAGGAAATATCACTCTTTTCCAACTGGATGTGCCGCCCGTGTTAGCAGGGGAAAGTTCAGCGGGACGCTGTGGGAAGGTTAGCATCACTTATTTCCATCACAGACTCATGAAGATGTACCTTGTGATTAACGTAGAACATTGTGTTTTGCTGTTTCTGATGATCATGCCTTGAAATGGCGTCTGATTCACGCTCTGTGATGATACCAGGACTGATAAAGCTGTGGTGGTCTGTCTGTACCCTCTTACCCATTCAGTACCTACTCTGAGGAACATCTTCTCAATACTATCAATACTGCTGACCACTGTTTCCTTCTTACTAATTTTGTGGACTATGGTATTAGTTAAATGTTTGGCCACGCCCCCTTTTTATGGACTTATTGTCCATGTTCTCAGTTCCACTTTTTGTAAAGATGGACTTTGTAGTTCTCCAATTCCAGACTGTAGTCCATCTGTTTGTGTTCTACAGTACATACTGTGTACGTCCCCTTTACTCTGTTCTAATGCTCAGAACCCCAATAGTACCACCACAGAGCAGGGATTATTTGGTTGATGCATTCTCCGTGCCTGTGTGGGTTTCTCCAGGTTCTCTGGTTTCCTTCCACATTCCAAAACATGGATTTAAGGTAAATTGGTTGGTCTAAATTTGCTCCATAAAGTGTAAGTGTCTTTGTGAGTGTGTGCTCAGCAATGGATTGGCGCTCTGTCCTGGGTGTATCTGCCCAGCACCGAAACGTTTTCTTCTGGTTGGGGCATGCCCCCCCCCCCCCACACACACACACACACACACACACACTGGTACCTAGTAAAGGATCTAGCAGAGGTCAGGCTCCGTCTAAAGTGTGTGCCTCCTTTTAAAACTGGAAGATTAAAAGCCATGTGGAGAGGCATGGGTGTGGTAGCTCAGTGAGTGTTAGAGTGTTGGGCTATCAGTCCGAAGCTGGTGGGTGTAAGTCCCAGGTCCACTGAAGTTACCAACATGGGACCTTGAGCAAGACCCCTCAATGCTTCAGGAGTGCAGTACCAACCCTGTGTTTTGACCCCAACCAAGTTGGGCCATCCATCCATCTATTATTGTCCACTTTATCCTCTATTGGGTCGTTCTCCTCATGCCCATCCAGGGGAGAACGTTTCAGGCGCTGGGCAGATACACCCAGGACAGGGCGCCAATATATCACTGGTCACACACTTACTCACACAGACGCACTTTATATGGGGCAATTTGGAGAATACTGTACAATTAACCGTGATCCATGTTTTTGGACTGTGGGAGGAAACCAGAGATCCCGGAGGAAACCCACGCGGAGGACATGGAAACTCCACCCAAATTGGGATTCAACCCGGGAGTCCCTAGCTCTGAGAGGACAACATGCCAACCACTAAGCCACCATGCCGCCCATATATGTAAGTCGCTTTGAATATGATGATCTGCTAAATGACCGAATTTTGAATTTGGATTATTCAACGTTCTCGGGTTCGTATTTTGGCGCCCAGGTCCTTCACCTCTGAGTTTGAGGAGAAGCTGGAGTCGCTCGTACTCCCCGCTGCGGTGTTACCTTTCTTCTCTGCCTGTTTTACTAGCGCACTCACAAGGGAAGCCCTGCTTGTCATAAATATACATATTGACATTGTATCACAGTGAAAGTTCCCCGTGTTGTTCTTATTCCCCAATTTCACGCCCTTTATGCGAGTCCCATGCGTCGCGCCGAATGAAAGTTCGATGGAGTTTTTCTTCTGCAGCTTGTAATCTCGTTCGCCCTCCCTCTCCCTCTTTACCATCCTGGGGATCTGAAGACATGCCCTTCATTTTCGATTCCTCTTCCCCTCCCTGAAAAAACACACTGAAGTAAAACTGACATGGGGCCTAAACACATTTGATCCGGGTTCTACTCGGAATGACTGGCAGCCCCTGACCCACTTGGCATTCGGTTTTATGTTATGAAGCCCTTCGTTTTTTAAAAAGCTCTGCGTTGTGCTGCATAAGGATTTCCGTCTCGTTTGCCTCTTTCTTTCTCGGCTCCGTCTCTGATTTAACTCCGGCTCTTGATCGCTCATGCTCTCTTGCTCTGTTCGCACTTCTGTTACCCCCCCCCTCCCCCTGATTTTCTCATACATTCGCCGAGGTCAGACCCAAAACAGACAGGGACTAGTGCCACTGCACTGCTATTCGGGTTACAGGGGAGTCGTTTTGTTTTGTCTCCAACGTCTTTGAGCCTTTTGGTTTCATTTATCTTTTCGGGGAGGCAGCCGTCACCGTCGTTTGAAGCCGCGAAACAATCTCCGCCGCTTTTTTCGGCGCCGTGACCAGTGTCACCTTATCTTCGGCGTTTTATTGAAAAACACTGGACGTAATGAAGAATCCGATGATCGTCATGTCTGATTAATCCAGATAATATTTTGTTTTTCTCTGTAGACAGTGTTCAACACGCTGACAGGTGCCGCTTTGATCGCTAATAATTACATTTTATTATTTCAGTCTCAGTCCTTTGCCCGTTTCCCCACGTTCTGTATGATGCTCTTCATCTTCTACTTCGGATCAGACTGAATTATCCTCCTCATACAAAGTGCCTTTACTTTTTTCTGTTGTATATTAATCAGGGCGGCATGGTGGATTATTGATTTGGCATGTTCTCCACTCAGCGCTAGAGATTCCCGCTCCGAATTCCAATCTGGCTGGAGTTTCCATGTCCTCCCCGTGTCCGCGTGAGTTTCCTCCGTGTTCTCCGGTTTCCTCCCATAGTCCAAAAACATGGATCAAGGTGAAATTGCCAAATTGCCCCATATAGAGTGTGTCTATGTGAGTGAATGTGCGCCCTGCCCTGGGTGTACCTGCCCAGCGCCTGAAACGTTCTCCCCTGGATGGGCATGGGGAACCCCCCGCAACCCTAATACAGGATGAAGTGGAGGATATTGGATGGATGGATGGATTTTAAAAAATGGTCACCAGTACATGGGTGTCCTACACTGCCTTGCTACTTCGGGAGGATGAGCCCCACTGAGTCTTGGTCCTCACAAGGGAGTTTTTTTTCCTGCCACCGTCGCTTTCATTTCTTTTTCATTTAATTTTCTCATTTTAGCAGACACTTTTATCCAAAGCGACTTTCAAGGTGAGCACAGAGTTAATCACAACATCGCTGGAACACTGAGGGTTAAGGGCCTTGCTCAAGGACCCACACTGGTAACTTCAGTGGACTTGGGATTTGAACCCCCAACCTTCAGATTGATAGCCCAATGCCCTAACCACTGAGCTACCGCACCGCTTTGGCTTGCTCTTTGGGGGTTTTGGCTTGGAACACTTTGAGACAACGTGCTATTGTAAAAAAATAGCCATATAAATACATAAACTTCAGCCCAGTGCCCAAAACGTTCTTTCCTGGATGGGCATGGGGAACCCCCCCCC
>JAFMOD010000170.1:205269-224855 GCA_019802435.1 Corydoras maculifer
AGGGGGCTGAATAATTTTGCACATCGCACTTTTCAGTTTTTTATTTGTAAAAAAATTGTTGATTCATGTATAACTTTCATTCCACTTCACAATTGTATACCACTTTGTGTTGGTCTTTCACATTAAATTCCAGTGAAATATATTTATGTTTGTGGTTGTAATGTGACAAAATATGGCAAAGTTCAAGGGGTATGAATACTTTTGCAACCCACTGTATAAGCCTTTAAACCCCCAAAGAGCAAGCTGAAAAGACAGCAGCAAGAAAAAAACTCCCTGTTATGTTGATATTTTAAGGAAGAAACCTTGGGAGGACCAAGGCTCTATTCATATTGCTAGAGCCGAAGATGAAGAAGCTACCCATGTACTTTAAGAAGGTGTTTGGGGAGGCCCAGCGTGATAAAGTGCTCTATCTTGCATACTGTACTTACACACAGAGGAATGTAACCCATCTGTGAAGTGACAACCCGATACATACACACACTGCAGAAGCGATGGGCAGTCCTGTATACGACGCCTAGGAAGCAATTGGTGCTAGGTGACTTGCCCAAAGTCACTTCAGCCATAGTACTTAGCAGAAAAAGGAATCGAACCACGGGGACTTTCAGGTCTTTCTTAACCACAAGACCAGGACAAATAATGTAGTGTTAAAGCTTTTATAGGTAGCCTATAGGTTACATACCGGGACACAGTGAGTAAAAGAGATGAGATTTATCAGACATCGGAAACGGCTTTATTTACAGATTAAATGTTGACGCCGTTGCAACATGTCGGCGATGTAATCCACACTTTTTTGTCCCCTTCGTCTCTTTGAGCACCTCCAACAAAAGTTTAAGTTTATGTATTTATATGACAATTTTTACAATAGTACATTGTCTCAAAGTGTTCCAAGCCTAAACCACCAAAGAACATGCCGAAGCGACGGTGGCAGGACAAAACTCTTGTTGTTGTTGTTTTTTTTAAGAAAGACTCATCGGGGCTCATCCTCCTGAAGTAGCAAGGCAGTGTAGGACACCTATTTTTCAAAATCCGTCTTCCACTTTATCCTCTACTAGGGTCTATTGATCCATGTTTTTGGACTGTGGGAGGAAACCGGAGAACGTGGCGGAAACCCACACGGACACGGGGAGAACATGGAAACTCCATTCGAATCCCTAGCGCTAAGAGACCAACATGCTAACTACTAAGTATGAGAAAACTACTTCAGTTCGATGAGGCTATTCTGACAGGTCTACAAAAACACTAGTTCAATATAAACACATTTGTGGATGGACAGTTGGTGATACCTGGAAAAATAACAGATAAGAAGAGCAGTTAGAGCGGGTTTATTGGTACCACTACTTACTCCTTGCTGAGCATCCTGCCTCTCCTTAAATATCTGTAACCTCAGATGCATCACTTACCTCTCAATTTGTCCTGAATGTAGCCATCCTGATATTTTTTTCCCATTTGCATTTGTGTACTTTTCGGGAACATGGCCTTCACGTAAGTACAACGATGTCCATTAATGGCGACCATTTTCTTTTGCTTAATACTTTCTGGGATTTCTCCATGTTCTCCCCGTGTCCACGTGGGACAGCGTTCCTGCCTCTCCTATAACCTCAGTGCTTCACTTACCTTCGCCTCTCGAGCAACCTCCGATTGTCCTGATATGTAGACGTCCTGATATATTTTTCCCATTTACATTTATGTACTTCTCGGGAACATGGCCTTCGAGTAAGCACGTCCCGCCATGTGGAGCTTACACTCGCCTCTTTAGCAACCCTTATAGTATGTGGAAAGGGCTTCTCAGTTCACAGTATGACATTTGGACATTAAAGATGGAGATTTTAGTGTTTCCCATTTTTCATTTTATTCTTATTCACTATTAAGAAATATTACAATTATTAGTGATCACCATGAGAATCTGATTCTGAAAACATCTCTCATTTTCTTTTGCTTAATACTTTCTGGGAGTTCTCCATGTTCTCCCCGTGTCCACGTGGGACAGCGTTCCTGCCTCTCCTTAAATATCTGTAACCTCAGATGCATCACTTACCTCCACCTCTCAAGGAACCTCCGATTGTCCTGATATGTAGACGTCCTGATATATTTTTCCCATTTACATTTATGTACTTCTCGGGAACATGGCCTTCGAGTAAGCACGACGTTCATTAATGGCATCCATACCTCGGGGGACAGCAGTGGGCTTCTGTGGTTCCCTTATTTTGCGCAGGCGGATGAATAGCATCAGCATCACCCTGTTCATCACCAATAAAAGGCTCTCTTAGGAACGTCCCGCCATGTGGAGCTTACACTCACTCGCCTCTGACAGGGCCTTGTCTGAGGACAAGGACACTCGCTGTTATTATAATTCTCGATGTTTTTTTTTCTCTTTCCCCTTTCCAAAAGATTTTTCTGTCTATCAGACCCAGACAAAAGAAAAGAGCTATGAGTGTGTTTCATGCAGCCAATTTACTACACAGGCAGACTAATGGGGCGCTTTTCTTTGACAGCTTTTGATAAGAGAGGGCGAGAAGTTGCCTTGTCTGCCGCAGGTTGGAAGAACTGTGGGAGTCACCATAATTACTATCAAAGCTGCTGTAATACACATAATAGAATACTTGCTTAGAGAACACTAATCAATTAATTAGTGCCTGATGTGTCATCCTGTGTTGTGATTTTATTTTTCCTTTCTTTTTGCTGATAGCGTTTAGTCATTAAAAACATTCTCGAGCTGGAACAGCCCTCCCTTTCCATTTCCTTTTGTTGTTATTATTATTATTAATATATCTTTTTTCTTTTTTTACAATTGTGATTTAATGAAATGCACATTTAAAATGATTGTTGGAGGAAACAGAGGATGGAGGGAGAAAAAAAAAATAAACAAGAATGCTTCGAGAATATATTAGGCAATGTACATAATTGTGGGAGATGATTAGAAAGCAAACATCCTTGAAGGTCCTTGAGTTTATAATCAGCCTTGAATTAAAATATTTATTTGTTTTCCATTTTGCCTGAAAAAGAGAATATTATTTCTATAATTATGTAAACGAAGTTGAGAGAATTTTTTTTGGCAGCGTATCGGTGAGCATGCCGGTGACCTTGGCTCGTTGGGCTGACGGATAAGAAAAAAAAAAAACTTTATTACAACTCGACAGGACAGGGAGCGAACAGCTTGTGACAACCGGCATGCAGTACATATTAGGGAAATATCACAATTAGCGGCTGATTTCCTCGAGCTAAATGCCATAGAGAAGGATAATAAGTGAGGTTTGTTTGGGGCCCAGGAAAGGCATAATTATAAATGGCTTTGAGAGCACTGACTCGAAGTAATAAGATAGGCCGCTCTGATCTACAATGCCGTTGCTGGACCCGGTTCCCCGTTTCACCGCGCTCACCTAGCTCGCCGCCGTACCAGGTGCGTCCTCTCTGCCGTCACCCTTTGATTATGTTGATTGGATGGAGGCTTGAGCCAACACTCATGCAATGCTAATTGCGAGGATGCATGGAAATGTGTCCCGATTCCAGCTCGTGCTTGATACTTGGAAGCATTTTTAATTGCTGGGTGTCATTCAGTGTCTCCCGAAGCAGATGAGGTATGGGAGAGATATGCGTCCCACCCAGATCAGCCAGGAATGCACTCTATGTAGTCGCCTAATCGCAGTGACCCCAAATCGGTCTACCTTATCAGCTCGTCCTCTGAGTGGCACATGGGCAGCAAGTGGAAAACCCAGCCTTCAGTGCTTGTGGTGAGAGGGGTTTGGAGACTAATCTAATCAGCAGGGTGGTTGCTGTCTGTCTTCACACACATACAGAAGCACTTGGCCTCCCACTTCACCTTATAGGACAGATCGCTCTACTTCACATCTGTCGTAGTCTTTTTTATTTTATTTTTTATTATTTTGCCTTAGAGAGAAATGTGTCCTCCACATTTAACCCATATGTGCAGTATATAAACACACACTGGTGAAGTGAGCACATGTGCCCGGGGTTGTGGGCAGCCGTGTATAAGGCAATTGGGGTTACATGCCTTGCCCAAGGTACCTTCAGGATGCAAGGGGGGGGTTCCTTAACCACAATCCTGCCCCAGAAATGGTAAAAGTGGTCGTTTTTAGTTTTAAATGGTTGCCGTTTAAGCGCAAACCAGGGCTTTCTGTATTAACTGTTGCTCGTGCTTAAATAACAATAATGGATTGCTATTTTCCCAGACTTCAAACTGTCCCCTAGGAGTTGTTGCACTTGTTAAAGATGTTAACCCCCGCTTTTACCCTTGTCTCGGACATTTAGTCGAGCTGATTGAGCCGATGTTATTCTAGACCCACTGCCTCCTTTCAATTCACCTCTTGACACAGATGCTTTGATCACAAACCCCAGCTGATTGTGATACGCGCCCTCATCACCGAAACCACCCGCGGCCATCGCGGAACCAGGAGACAAAGAGTTCAGTAGTTACAGCGCCGGCGGATTCTTCGCCGCTCAGCTGGTGTAGGTGAGTCTGGCGCCAGTAGCCATTCCAACAGCCGGAGAAGCATCAGAACGAATTGCACGCGGCAGCGATCAGCCATTAATTATTGTAGCGAACGCCGCTGACGAAGGAGTCAAGTCTAGGTCAGAGCAGACGATTTCAAGGGACTTATCAGGTTAAGGTTGGAGGGCAAGCTCTCCCCTAAACTTAAATCTGATGCCATGCCTGGGGAGATTTGCAAAGATCTGTGCTGACCTTTTGATCCAGAGGTGCCGCTACCGGTCACATGTCAGTCAGGCTCCCGCTGCCGGGATTGGGATTGACGGGGGTTTCGGGGAGGCTAAAAGTTTCTGCAGTGAATAACATTTTGAACTCCACGGCAGAACCTGCTCTAATCCCACCCTCTGTGGTTCTGATGTTCTATGCTTTCCAACGTATTTGGAACCAGGGTCTCATCCTGCAACTTGCTCTCTACTTTAAAATGAACATGAGTTAATCTAAAGTGCATCACTCTGTCTCAATACATCTCTCAGCAACGGGACGGCTGTAAGCACTTAGACTATCAGCAGCAAATGCAGTCCTATTTGACTCGACCATTCCGGAATTTAACTTAATTTTAATTAGTTTATTTTAAATAGAAGCATTTAAAAAAGGCAGACAGTGTACTATATTTATAACAGTACATACTGTGTACATCCCCTTTACTCTGTTTTATTGGTCAGTACCCCAATAGTACCACCACAGAGCAGGGGTTATGTGGTTAATGCATTCTCCATGTCTGTGTGCGTTTCCCTGTGGGCAGGGGTTATTTGGTGGGTGCATTAGTCCTATCCCAGCAGTGTCACTGAGGTGTTTAAATGTAACTCCAGCAGCACTGCTGCACTAAAACCCCCTCACCACATCAGTGTCACTGCAGAACTGACAATAAACAATCCACCACCCAAATGATACCTGTTCTGTGATGCTCCTGACCAACAGAGAACAGAGAACCAACCGGGGACTAACAACAACAAAGAACACAGATAGACTACAGCCTGGAATTGTAGAACTACAAAGTCCATCTATATGATAAGTGGAGAAAGAAGGGGCGTGGCCAAACTTTTGACTCGTACTGTAAGAGCACATTGACTTAAACATTTAGAACTGAATACAATACCCGAAGGATACCTGTTCTGTGATGACATTGATCAATAGGGAAAATAAAACCAACAGTGGCTAATGAGAGAACACACATCTCCCTTATACATTTATTTGCCGATGTTTAAAAACGCCGAATTCACATTAAAATAATAGTAATGATTATGATAATAACAATATTATTATTGCACAAATATCATTATTATTATTATTATTATTATTATTATTCATTCATTCATTCATTCATTATCTCCCGCTTATCCTCTATTAGGGTCGCGGTGGGGTTCCCCATGCCCATCCAGGAAAGAACGTCTCGGGCGCTGGGCAGATAGACCCAGGACAGGGCGCCAATCCATCGCTGGGCACACACTCACTCACACATACACACTTTTAAATGGGGCAATTTTGAGAATTCAATTAACTTGTTCCATGTTTTTGGACTGTGGGAGGAAACCGGAGAACCTGGAGAAAACCCACGCAGACACGGGGAGAACATGGAAACTCCACCCAGATGGAGATTTGAACCGGGAATCCCTAGCGCTGAGAGGCGAACGTGCTAACCACTAAGCCACCGTGCCGCCATTATTATTATTATTATTATTATTATTATGCAACAGTGGTTTCCGCAAACCATGTGCCTTGACTTCTATAATCAAGGGAGCTTCTGTGTATCTGACCCCCCACCCCACCCCACCCCAGCCATCTTTGAGTCACACATTATCTCATTTAAATAATAGTTAACTATTAGCCCACCATATCCTTTGCTGTATCTTTAATACATTACTACTCTTTATTAAATCAATGGGGTGATGATTAAACCCTGGTCCTCATATCTTGTACATTAAATAGATGTGGGTGGGTGGGTGGGTGTGTGTTGACTCCATTATCATGCAAACCCGGAGATTTAACTTTTTGCAGTGGATTAGTCCTCGACATCGTCTGGATTGTCCTCTCTGGACTCACTTTCTTATTTTCTGTATTTATATATTTCTATATTTTTTCCCTCTTCACAAAAAATGCTATGACAGTGCCGTGGTCATCGACTTCTCCTCTACCCCGTTACTGTAATCCTATTTTCTGTGTCATCTGGCCGTGTCAACAGATGGTGGCCCGAGGAGGCAGTTTGACATCCAGCTCACAGCTGTCTGGCCTGTCAGACAGCCCTCCTTTGTCTCTTAGTCATCACTGAGAGGTAGCGGTTCTTGGGCCTATTGTATCTTTATTTAACACCCTCTTTTTTTTGGAGAGGTTTAGCTAAAATGTCTGTAATGTATGCAGTACCATAACTGCCTGCATTCTCCGGTCACAGGACAGTATCTTTTTCTTGGTGCTCTGAAGGTTTGCAGAGCCTGATTTTTATATGTGGTTTATTTTATGAGGTATCTCCTATGTCCTGATGAAAATATTTTCATGAAAGTTGAAAAGTCTTCATGTACACCCCTGAGAAACACCTTCCTCTGTCCTCAGCTTGGTTGAGCAAAGTGTCTGTGGCATCTTTAGTTAGTGAGTGACCCCAAGGACCGACCTGTGACTTAACAGCAGTATGAAAGGGTACAATACAATCTATATTAAACATGGAATTAATGGTTTATATAAAGTCACTTGTATTTAACAAAAAAAAAAATTAAAGTAAAAAATTCAAATGACGACAAAAGACAGGTCATCTCATTATCTTTAGATTTGTCCTTCACTAGGGACCAGGGTTGGGGGGGGGAGGGGGGTTCGGGCTCAGACACACCCAGCACAGAGCGCCAATCCATTGTTGGGCATACACTTACCGACAAAGACACACACACAAACTATATGGGGCAAATTTAGAACAATCAATTTTCCTTAAATCCATGTTTTGGGTTGTGGGATGAAACCAGAGAACCCGGAGAAACCCACACAGACATGGAGAATGCATCAACCAAATAACCCCTGCTCTGTAGTGGTACTATTGGGGTCCTGATCATTAGAACAGAGTAAAGGGGACGTACACAGTATGTACTGTAGAACATAAACAGATGGACTACAGTCTGGAATTGGAGAACTACAAAGTCCATCTTTTCTTGGAACTGACAACATGACATTTTATTTGGAACACCCATACGGCTACTAACATGCAACTAACTAAACATCTAATTGTGTGTCAGTGGTGCAGTCAATGGAACCGTACCACTTCAACTGTCTGAATGCAAGCTCAGTTATTCTGACCATGGCATGGTTGTTGGTGCCAGAAAGATTGGTTACATTTTTTTTATTGGACAGCTACCTCTAGGCCTTCCTCAGTACAGCACACCACATGTTGTTTCTCCCCCTTTCACACGGTGGCTGCTGGGATAGGTTTTAACACTTCAATCAGCCCTAACTATGATCTCCGTCTTAGATAGAAATCTGAAATATGTCTATAATAACTAGTTTTACATTTATTTATTCCTCGTATTTTATTATTATGATGTTAATAATGAACATCCGCAGTCTTCTGCGTGCAGTCAGCACCATTGGACACCTAGTTGCCTCAAACACTGGGGCTAAAATTAATTTGCCGGGACATGTTAAGTCCATTTTTGGTTCATGCAGTGAACTTTCCCCCGCCGCTGTGTGTGTGTGTGTGTGTGTGTGTGTGTGTGTGTGTGTGTGTGTGTGTGTGTGTGTGTGTGTTTAATTGCCATGGCTCCAGCTATTGGTCAGCTTGTCTCTCATCTCTGTGCACTGTCCCAGACATGCTGTGTGAGGTGTTTGTCTGCAGTGCACAGACAATCAATACTCCCCCATTTAAGGAAGTCTAAGGTCAGGTCCCTGCACTGATAATGTGGGTTTTGTTAGATAGTCAAAGGTCAGATAATAATTATGTTTTTAACCACTTCGTGTGCAGAATTGATCATTTTCCTGTCCGCGGATACGACCACTTCTACCTGCTACAGACCGCTCTGTCGGGTAGTCGCTGGAGAAGAGTAGAGAATGCGATGTGCTGTGTGACCAACAAGTATGCTGTGTTTTCCATTCTAGTCATTTGAAGTGCTGCACGGGGGTGTTTGGAGCTTCTAACCCACTGCCATGTAAATTCCAGCAGCACTGGCAAGTGTAAAGTGTTTGTGTGGATGCTTGTGCACACTTGTGCTTGTACTTGCACCTGGTCCCTGGAGGCAGATTTGTTTTGTTGCCATTTGTTGTTGGAAGGCTTAGAGTATTGAGAATGTATTTTTTGTACTGTTCTTCGTATAAGAGACCAAGCTGCCATCGGGTTGTTGTTGCTCAATTAACAGAACCGAAAAGGTCGGAATGGACCGCACTGCTGAGTAACTTCTTTAAAAGCAGATTCCTTCTTTAAAACATGAGAAAGATCAGACCTTTCCTGACTGAACATGCTACTCAGCTGTTAGTTCAAGCCCCCATCCTATCCCGGCTTAATTATTGTATTATTGTAATGCATTGCTTGCCGGTCTCCCAGCTTCCACAGGCCTCTACAACTGATTCAGAACTCTGCAGCCCGACTTGTATTCAACCAGCTCAAGAACTCATGTCACTCCACTTCTCATCTCTCTCCATTGGCTTCCTGTAGCTGCTGCATTCAGTAAAAGTCACTGACTCTGGCCTACAGGACCATCTCTGGATCTTCCCCTCTTACCTTCACTCTATCTTTTCAAAATACACTCTAGTGATGAATGTCGTCTGGTGGTTCCAGCTCACCGAGGAACTGATTCTCACTCCGTGGTGTTCACCACTGCAAAATGGTGGAACCACCTTCCCAACTCTGTCCGTAAGGCGGAGTCACTTGGCATTTTTCATAACTTCACATTAGGTTCATTCGCAGACACGTAAATCCAAAGCTTCTTACAAGTTTCTCAACTTAATGGTTAGGGTCAGAGCTTATAGCCTGCAATGACACTGCCCCCTGGAGCAATGAAGACTAAAGACGTATCTTTTTAACAAACACCTTTGTTGTGGCAATATAAAATAAAATGGGGGGGGGGGGTGTTGCAGGATCAGATAACGATCAGGTTTGATAATTCTTCAGTGTAGCTGGTTTTCTTCATAACTACTTACTTGTGATGATCTCATTTGTAAATTCTTTAAATAAAAGTGTCTGCTACACGACTAAACTTAATGTAAATGTCACTCATCATTTTCAAACAAGCCAGCTTAAATCACCCACAAGGGTGTCTGTCTGTGTAAAATAGACGAGGTGATGGTCCGGGGTCTTTGTTGCATTGTTCTTGTGAGGTTGTTGTTTGTAAAGGCTATGTGTTCACTATCCGAATCCTATTATTCATTCATTCATTATCTTCAGCTTTACCCCATTACCCCATGCCCATCCAGGGGAAAACGTTTCGGGCGCTGGCCAGATACACCCAAAACAGGGCGCCAATCTATCGCTGGGCACACACTCACTCACACACACCCACACACTCTATATGGGGCAATTTGGAGAATTCAATTGACTTGATCCATGTTTTTTGATTGTGGGAGGAAACCGGAGAACCCGGATAAAACCCATGCGGACACGGGGAGAACGTGGAAACTCCACCCAGATTGGGATTTGAACCAAGAATCCCTAGCGCTGAGAGGAGAACATGCTAATGGTGGTTGTTCAGGTTGGGCTATCAGTCTAAAGGTTGGGGGTTCGAATTCCAGATTCACAGACACTGTGCTCGGACCCCAACAATTAAGTTGGAAACTTGTAAGATGCTTTGGTCTGCGAATGAATCTAATGTGAAATTATCAGTGAGTGATTTATTCTGCCTACAGTTCTTACCCAAAGAGGAATTTGCCCCTCCATATTGAACCAATCCGTGCAGTGAAACACACACATACATATATACACACTGGTGAAGTGAGCACACATGTCCAGAGCGGTGGGCAGCCCTGTGCATGGAGTCTGTGGAGCATTCATGGTAGGTTCCCTTGCCCAAGGGTTTTCCAGCTATAGTACTTGGTGGGATTGGGATTGGACCTCCGGGGCCTTAACCACAAGTCTACAATTGCCCCATGTATCTAAATATATATGATATGTCAGAAATACAGTATTTTTCAATTCACTACATTCATCTTGCCATCAAAGAGTGACTGAGCTTCTCACACCGTTCTATTTATTCATTCATTCATTCATTCATTCATTATCTTCCACTTTATCCTCTATTAGGGTCGCGGTGGGGTTCCCCATGCCCATCCAGGGGAGAACATCTCGGGCGCTGGGCAGATAGACCCAGGACAGGGCGCCAATCCATCGCTGGGCACACACTCACTCACACAGTCACACTATAAACGGGGCAATTTTGAGAACTCAATTAACTTGATCCATGTTTTTGGACTGTGGGAGGAAACCGGAGAACCCGGAGGAAACCCACACAGAAANATACAACAGAACATCTAGACTCCACGTGGGTTTCCTCCGGGTTCTCCGGTTTCCTCCCACAGTCCAAATGCATTGATCAAGTCAATTGAATTCTCCAAATTGCACCATATAGAGTGTGTCTGTGTGAGTGAGTGTGTATCCAGTGATAGATTGGCACCCTGTCCTGGGTGTATCTGCCCGAGACGTTCTCCCCTGGAGGGGCATGGGAAACCCCCCCCCCCTCCTGCGACCCTAATAGAGGATAAAGCGGAAGATGATGAATGAATGAAAAGAACATCTAGACCTCACGTTTGACCTCAGACAGTGAATCTGAACCTGTCTGAACATGCTCTGTTTGTAGGAGTGCTAAAGATTTAGTCTCACCTGTCAGTGTCATTAGCCAGTTTTAGTCATGTGTACATAGCGATGCCCCGTGACTGGCTAAATAGCAGTTAATGAATAGGCGGTGTCGGGCTTTATGTGCTTTAACGATGTATATGCTGGCTCTGCTTTTATTTTGAAAAGTCTGCCAGATTTCACGTTTGCTTGCATTCGTGTATTAGAATCGATCAACCTAATATGTGGCTTTGCACAGTTTCAGAGGTTAATGAATAGCACCTCTATTGATCTGCATGGGAAATATTTGTATGATACATGAGCCGTTTAAAGGGAGGGGGATGGGATCGGAGCGGTCACCGGTGACTTAGACTTTCAAAGGGAGATGGAGCTATCAAAATTGCATATTGACAGAAGGGCTTGGGTGAGTGAGCCCCAGCAGCTTGAAATAAACTCTCAGTGTGCAGTCATTACAGCCGGCCGCTGTGGCCTCCCTTAACCTTGAGTCAGTCGATAAGCTATTATAACCATGCAAATTGTGGCCAAATCAGAGATCTGACATATCGGAATTATATTGTCCTGCAGCCGCCAGCTTATACATCATTATATGTCTGCCAGCAACGATATGCCACATGTTTACCGTTGCTCTTTGCTTTATTTCAATGGCTGCAAAAAGGTGTAGCGAATCAAAGAGCCTTGTAGGTACCTTTTATTCACTGTGTAAAGCTATTTCAGTAAAATTCATCCTCTAGTGGGGGGGGTTCCCCATGCCCATCCAAGGGAGAATGTTTAGAGTGCTGGGCAGATACACCCAGGACAGGGCGCCAATCCACACTCACTCACTCAAACACACTCTATATGGGGCGATTGGGAGAATTCAATTGACATGATCCATGTTTTTTGGACTGTGGGAGGAAACCGGAAAACCCGGAGGAAACCCACACGGACACGAGGAGAACATGGAAACTCCACCCAGATTGGGATTCGAACCGGGAATCCCTAGTGCTGAGAGGAGAACATGCTAACCACTAAGCACCATGCCGCCCTTTGATAGATACAGTACCAATCAAAAGTTTGGACTCACCTCCTTTTTTCCATCAGTTCCACTTCCTGTAAAGATGTACTTTGTAGTTCTCCAATTCCAGACTGTAGTCCATCTGTTTGTGTTCTACAGTACATACTGTGTATGTGCCCTTTACTCTGTTCTAATGCTCAGAACCCCAATAGTAGCACCACAGAGCAGGGGTTATTTGGTGGGTGCATTAGTCCTATCCCAGCAGTGTCACTGAGGTGGAGAAATGAAACTCCAGCAGCACTGCTGCACTAAAACCCCCTCACCACATCAGCGTCACTGCAGAACTGACAATAAACAATCCACCACCCAAATGATACCTGTTCTGTGATGCTCCTGACCAACAGAGAACAGAGAACCAACAGAACACAGATGGACTACAGTCTGTAATTAAAAAACTACAAAGTCCATCTATATGATAAGTGGCGCAAGAAGAGGGGTGTGGCCAAACCTTTGACTCATACTGTATGTGTTACTCTACAGAAGGTCTACAGTGTGAGGTCCCTTCTGTGGATGTAAGGGTTTTATTTCATTAGCGTGATTTTTTTTAGATTCCTGAACTACAAAGTCTGTGACTAGAGATGCACAATGAAATGGACTCTGCATCGACGTCACATGATAAGAATGTGAGCGGTTATCAGCATCGGCAGATAGGAGTATTTTCAATGATGTCTCTTTGCAGTAATACCTGGTGTACGATAGAGGACTTTAAAATCTGCATTAAAAACCCGGATATCACTCGATTCTGTCAAGATGCGGGAGCGTGAACGTATAGTGAATGATTTTATGAGTGGCAAATCCCGGGACATGGGATTATACACAAGCTGGATGATTAAGAGAGACCACTTTACAATGAACACGATGATGCTCGGTCCTCAAAGAGTTAGATCAATGATTATACAAACCATATCTACTCATCTGAGCTCATATTCACCGGTGGGGCAATCACAGGCTTGTGGTGAAGGAACCAGCTTTGCATCCCCGTTCTGATTCCCAGTCCCACCAAGTGCTATGACCTAACCCCAAATGCTCCCTGGGTACACAGGGCTGTACACAGGGCTGCCCACTGCTCCGGGCACGTGTGCTTACTTTATTCAGTGTGTGTAAATGTGTAGGACTAATTCGTTTGTAAGTACAGTAGGCAAAATAAATTACTTCATCACATTAATATAGTTTGAATGTTTTAAACAGAGGGCAGCAGGGTGGCTTAGTGGTTAACATGTTCTCCTCTCAGCACTAGGGATTCCCGGTTCGAATCTCCATCTGGGTGGAGTTTCCATGTTCTCCCTGTGTCAGCGTGGGTTTCCTCCGGGTTCTCCGGTTACATTTACATTGCATTTGGTCATTTATTGGACGCTTTTATCCAAAGCGACTTACAAGGTGAGCACAGGGTCAATCACAACATCCCTGGAGCAATGAGGGTTAAGGGCCTTGCTCAAGGACCCACACTGGTAGCTTCAGTGGCATGGGATTTGAACCCACAACCTTCAGATTGCTAGTCCAACGCCCTAACTACTGAGCTACCACGCCCTACCGGTTTCCTCCCATAGTCCAAAAACATGGATCAGCTCAATTGAATTCTTCAAATTGCCCCATATAGAGTGTGTCTGTGAGAGTGAGTGTGTATCCAGTGATAGATTGGCGCCTTGTCCTGGGTGTATCTGCCCAGCACCCGAAACATTCTTCCCTATATAGGATGAAGCGGAAGATAATGGATGGATGTTTGAAACAGTCAGTCGTTCATTTCTAATTCTTGTTAATTTGTTCTGGAGGCGTCTCTGGCGTCTCAGCATCTATGTGAAATGAATGAAATCATCCAGTCACGTGTCCATTCAGTATCCTTGCTCCAGGATGCCATCTTTACCCTCCGCATCAAGGTTCAGGCATCCGCTAGGCATTGTAAAATACACAAATTTGTTCCACCAAGTTTTGCGATGGCTCGCAGATGTGCAGCGATTAATCAGAGGGGTAACTGTGAAGTAGTTTGCAATTAGACGGTAAAGCTCTGAAGCATCCTAATTGAATCAGAAAATTAGAGCGACTGTGTGGTAATTGGCCAGTTCCTATGCAGCAGGTGCCAGCCCACTCGACTGTGGAACAAGGTATTTAAGTCGCATTAGCCAGAGTAAAAATATTCCCTGGTATGGAACACTTAGATTTTCTGCTCGTTTTCACCGCCGATGTCACCGGCAGCAGAACCAGCAGCCTCGCAGTGCAATTACGATAAGCACCGCCACACAGGAAATCGACTTTCCACGATCCGCCCGCCTTTGTTGGAAAAGAGAGTAAGAGGTAGAGGGGGAACGGGGGAAAACGGTGAGACAGGAAGTCGCAACTCATTAGTGATGACTCTAGCAGCATGGGGATCCTTGGCTTTATCAGCGCATCCTTTCTGATCTGATAAGAGGTCCGTACAGGGCGTCGCTGTGTTGGGGAAATTGTTTATTTCCAATTAACTTCATATTTATATGGTGTTCTGTTGTGCAAGAAATTTTTTTTTTTCAAGTAAGAAGACTGTAATTATCCCATAGGGTCTACCATTAACTCCAATCAGGAAATGCCTGCAGTATGTGTCCCTCGGTTTTAGAAAGACACATCGTGCCACACCCCCCCACCAACACCACCACTATCACCACCAACACCACCATCAACCCCAATACCACCATCAACACCACAACACCACAACCACCAACACCACCACAACCACCAACACCACCACAACCACCACCAGTCTGGCTTCTGTGCATACAGTGAGAAAAAATAAGTTTTAAACCATGTTGTTCTTTAAAATACATCTCACACATCTAAAAAAAACTTTATACTAATTGAAGATTTAGATTTTTATATGGGAACGGCATGGTGGCTTAGTGTTTAGCATGTTCTCCTCTCAGCACTAGGGATTCACGGTTTGAATCCCAATCTGGGTGGAGTTTCCATGTCCTCCCCGTGTCCGTGTAGGTTTCTTTCGGGTTTTCCGGTTTCCTCCCACGGTCCAAAAACATGGATCAAGTCAATTGAATTCTCCAAATTGCCCCATATAGAGTGTGTGTGTGTGTGTGCGTGCGTGCGTGCGTGCGTGTGCTGGCTATAAAAATCTTTTCTCGACTTTGTATGCCACGACATTTAACATACACTTCGGGATCCTGCAGGGGATTGTACTTTTTTTTTGTTATAAAATAGGTAGTGGCGGCACGGTGGCTTAGTGGTTAGCACATTCGCCTCTCAGCGCTAGGGATTCCAGGTTCGAATCCCCATCTGGGTGGAGTTTCCATGTTCTCCCCGTGTCTGCGTGGGTTTCCTCCGGGTTCTCCGGTTTCCTCCCACAGTCCAAAAACATGGATCAAGTTAATTGAATTCTCAAAATTGCCCCATATAGAGTGTGTCTGTGTGATTAAGTGTGTGCCCAGCGATGGATTGGCACCCTGTCCTGGGTCTATCTGCCCAACGCCCGAGACGTTCTCCCCTGGATGGGCATGGGGAACCCCACCGCGACCCTAATAGAGGATAAGCGGGAGATAATGAATGAATGAATGAATGAAAAATAGGTAGTGTGAACAGGTTCGAATACCGATCTGGACGGAGTCTTCATGTTCAGGTTTTCTCAGCATTCTCCTGTATCCTTCCACAGTCCAAAAACATCTATTAACTGTAGATAAGCTGCTTCAAATTGCCCCTATATAGTGTTAGTGAGTGATCCTGTCCTGGGTGAATCTGCACAGTGCCCAAAGAGTTCTCCCCCTGGATGGGCATGAGGGACCCCCTGTGAACCTGCTATAGGCTGAAGTGGAAGGTACTGGATGGATGGATGGTTTCACTGATGTTGACATCATGTCACTGCTGGTGTCCCATTCTCATTTCATAACCTTGAATAACCTTTGTATATCCAGACAGAAGAACTGCTAATAAAGGGGGTATGAGCTTTAACTGCAAAACAAATGCCAACTGCGATTATTCCATCCTTCTTCATCCATCCACGGTGTTAACAAGTTGCAAATATGTATTTTATGCAAATGTGTACATTTAAAACAGCTAAAGACGCCTCATCTCGCACCTTGCTTTTCCCCAGTAGACCCGCTTCCTGACAGCGCCGGCGAACATTACGAACGAAAACTGGGAGAGGAATTAAAAATTGATCAGATTGCAACTGGATTTGCACCTACTTTGGGTTGGCACGCTTTCAGTGAGTCCCCTTTGCGTGCACGGTGCAAAGGCAAAAGTTCTTTCAGGCCTGCCGCAATGACAGAAATAGAGAGGGAAGGGAAGAAATCCCTGGGTACAGCATGTGTAGACGGCTTTAAACCATGCCCTGTTTGCACAGCGAGGCGCTCGGGGAGCATCCAGAGTTTGACTCATGCTTCTCTCTCTCTCTCTCTCTTTCTCTTTCCCTCTTTTTCTCCTTTCTCTCGTCGTACGTCTCTTGCTCAATCTCTCCCTCCCTCCGTTACATACCCATTCACTCTCTCTCTCACTTTTGGATTTCTCTGCCCTCGCTCGCTCTCACGCGCGCTCTCTCTCTCTTCCTCCCATGCCTCCTCAGCATGCAGAGTCTGCTCTCTCTCCCCCACTTTGATATCTTCATCTGCCCTGCCAAAGCACCAGGCTCTCTGGCATGTGTAAACTCCCCAGAAAGTGGATTAGTCTCTGCCAGTCCCTGTCACACCTCGTGTTATTACTTATTTAACACTTAATTCTTGCAGGTTATGGCTCAATGTTATTACAACTTGAAAGTCATTTTTGCGTGGAACCGAATTTTCGCAGCGCTATGATGTCCGTGCGTGTGCGTGCGTATTTATCAAAGCCATGGATCTGATTATGGCCCATTGTTCTTCTTGTACATGATTGGATTCGGCAGTCTCTCGGTCCTCTGTCATTGTGAGTTGGCGTATCCAGCAGTGGAGGAATGTGTCCGGTGTGTAAACAGGTTGATGTTAATGAATGCATTGATTCTTCCAGTAATGAGTTCCCCGAGACATGATGAGAATCTAATTGACGGAATAGTTTTTGCTTGGTCATGCACAGTGTCCTTACTGTATCCTTTTATATTGCTTCATCGAACTCAGCTCAGCTTCTATTGATATTCACCTTGATATTCATTTTGAAAGACATTTGATTATGTGAATATTAAGTTGCCGTGGTTTCATTTGCATTACATTTACAGCCGTTGCATTTAGCAGGCATCTATATTCGGAATGTTTACATCATAGAAACAAGCAAATTCAGACTTAGAGACCTTTAGGTTAGGGACGCTGCAATAGTCAGTTTGGTAGTTATGGGGCTTTAACCATTATTTGCCCCATAGTTCAACACACTACCACTGTTTAACCATCCATCCATCCATTATGTTCTGGTTTATATGCCCTTCCAGGGGAGAACGTTTCAGGCGCTGGGCAGATACACCCAGGACAGGGCATCAATCTATCACTGGACACAGACACAAACACAAACACACTCTAGATGGGGCAATTTGGAGAAGTTAATTGACCTTGATCCATGTTTTTGGACTGTGGGAGGAACACGGAGAAAACCCATGTGGACACGGGGAGAACATGGAAACTCCACCAGTGCTGAGAGGAGAACTTGCTAATCACTAAGCCACTGTGTCCCTCTGTTAAACCACTAAACTTCTGTTGCATATGCTTTTAGTCTTTTACCTTACTGTCTCACAGCAATGTGTCCTCTGGGTGTGATTGATCGGTTGGGAGAACAATTTTTTGTTTCGTGTGGCATCTGCATGTCTTCCCTGTGGCTTAGTCCTCCCACCTTCCAAAGACATGCTGATAGATAAATTGAAGGTACTAATTACCCCTCCAAATATTATTTGTAACCAACCCTGTTGTAAAAAAAAGCTGTTTAATTATTACAGAGCAAAATAATAACACTCTTCTTAAATATATGCAGTGTTTCAGCTTTCTCTGGTCCAGTTTATTTAGTTTTCACATATTTTGCATACACAAAGTTGGATCATATACCAAATAGGTATGTAGGTGGGTAGATATATAAGAAGGTAGGTAAATAGGTAGATGGCTAGGTAGGTAGGTAGGTAGATTAATACCTCGATCGCTTAATCAATTAATACCCAGTGGAAAATTTGCAGCCAATGCAGTACTGTAGTATAAATAAACAAGTAATAAGACATCCATCCATCCATTGTCTTACACTTTATCCTCTAGGGTCACGGGGGGGTTCCCCATGCCCATGGGCAGATACACCCAGGACAGAGCGCCAATCAATCACCTGGCACACACACACAAACACACTCTATATGGGGCAATTTGGAGAATTCATTTGACTTTGATCCATGTTTTTGGACTGTGGGAGGAAACCGGAGGAAACCCACACGGACACGGGGAGAACATGGAAACTCCACCCAGATTGGAGAAAATGCTAGCCACTAAACCACTGTGATGCCCGTTAGAAGACATATATGAAATTATTAACAACTATTAAATGTGTCATCCTGTATGTGTAAAATACACACATCTATGAATTATACCATAAAGCTCAGAAATGGCATTTAAAGTATAAAATAAACATCCAGAGAATATCTGCTCGGGTCTTTTTAGTGTTAATTCACTTCCCTTGCGCTGCTGAGCAGCTTCTAGTTTCAAAGTACCAAACTTTATGTTCATCCTGAACTTCTGTGTATTATCAATGCCATGTTCTGGTTTATTATTTGATAAAATCTTGGATTTCTGTGTTTAATATTGATCTAATTTAAAATTGTATGAAATAATGTGTAAATAGAAGTAGATCAGAGTTTTTATTTCATCAAATGCTTCAGTCCTTTTTGAGGATCTCATTCAAATCTCAGAATGGTCTGATTAAGTTTTCAAATTAATTGCAGCTTTTCTTTTCTTTCCCTGAATAGAATTTTTCCTCTGTAAGAGATGTAGACTTTTTGTTTCGACTGCAATACTAAAAGCCCGTTTTATAGTACAGTAACGCAGTAAAACCATCAGATGAAGCTCCGAAACTGGCAAAGCAGCCACGCATTAAGATACAGACCATCTGGCCAAGAATCATTCCAGCCAGTAGATCACTGTGAACTTGTCCACATTCTTATCCAGCTTGGACATTTATGAAACGCAGGCAGATAAATGTAAAGGACCGACGGCTTTACATACGGAATCTTTTGGTTTTATTTTACTATACATTCATTCATTCATTCATTATCTCCCGCTTATCCTCTATTAGGGTCGCGGTGGGGTTCCCCATGCCCATCCAGGGGAGAACGTCTCGGGCGCTGGGCAGATAGACCCAGGACAGGGCGCCAATCCATC